>QLSR01001496.1:1767923-1787697 GCA_031780015.1 Citrullus colocynthis | reverse complement strand
GGGGGGGGGGGGGGGGGGGGGGGGGGGGGGGGGGGGGGGGGGGGGGGGGGACATAAAACTGTTTCAAACCCAACTCTCAAACAAGGCCTTAGCGACAGACAAAGACTCTACTTGGTGAATTTAGTTAAAATATTGAAGCAGAATAGCATAGTTTGAGAAAAAGAGTCGCTCAAGTATAAAAGCAACTACCTTGAGTAAGAACAGCTACTTTTACAGTTTGGCCAGTTCCTTTAGGCAGATTTACCTGCATAAAAGCACTCAAACAAAATGACCTCACCATATTCCTTATAACTTCCCTTAACAGTAAAAGGATTATAAAACAAAACTCACGGTTGCTCTCAGCTGTTGATCATTGTATTTGGGATCAATGTTGAGCCGGAAGTGAGCTTCAGCTGTTTCTACAAACTTTGTGCTACCCATTTCCTTGAGCAGAGATATTGCTGTCTTAAGGTCATACTCTTTTTTGTTTTCCCTCAGTTTTTGAATTTCCAAGAATCTCTTGGATCTCCTCTGACATATCACGCAACAAATTGAATTCAGACATCAATAATGAAATAAGGACATGGAAAGCCAAAGAAAATGAACCCCATAGTCCACCGCAATGATCACTAAACATCCCAAAACAAGAAAACACCCTCCATTTCTAAGCTTGAAAACAAGCTCCTCCAAGCACAACCCATGAGACAGAACAGAACCCACAATCCAATCACAGACCCAAATCAAAAAACAAAGCCAAACACTACAAGATTTTGGAACATACTCTATCTCTTTTAAGGGGCAAGGCGGCTTTCCCCTTCTTGGGTTTAGGTGCAGTGACGGTAGCTGTCCCCGCCACGGCGACCCCCTCATCTTCCTCGGCTTCCACCTCCGCGACATTCGCTTCAGCGGCGAGAGCCGCAACGATGACATGGTGCCTCGCTCGTCTCTGAAAATGAAGAAATACGCAATCGGGTGATCTCGTAGGCCTGCAGAGAAAATGAGAAGAGGAGAAGGATTTGATAGTGGAAAACTGGGGTTTCCCCTTGAAAGAGACGATGGAGGAAGCGAGGTCTTGGGGATGTACAGAAGAAGAAGCAGAAGTGAGCATTAGGGAAGAAGGAGAAGTGGAAGTACAGGCTGCCATTGATGGAGAGTGAGGTTGGGAGGTTCTTCTTCTACCTCATGAAGTTGGGGTTTTGGATTTGGAAATGGAAATGGGTTTCTCTATCCATAGAATGTGGAGATGATAAGAAGTGGAAATGGGGCCAATTTTTGTTTGTTTGGATTGTTGGGATTTTTGTGGTCATTAATTTTGCCCTTTCTTTTTTCTCTTAGGTTGTTTGATTTTGTTATTCTGTTTTTTTCTTTCATTTTAATGGTTCAAACATTTGACTTTTAGACTAAAAAAATATGCTCAGACCAACTCTATTTAGGTTGGCAAACTTAGAAAAACATCAATAATTTTAGCATTAACACAAGGGTTGGCAACGGGGACGGGGCAAATGGGGGTTCCCTGTTCCCCTCCCTGTGGGGAATTTACCTTCATCCTTGTGATGGAGTTAGAAAACATGTAGCGAAAGAAAAACGGATGCAAAACACTCTAATTACATAAATTTTAAGGAAAAACATGTTTAGATAAATTAGGATACAAATGAAGTAACACTTATTTGTTGTAGCTTAAAGTTTGTTCTCGAGAATCTCCAAAATCTTATCAAGAACTGTTCATGGACCACCACGAGAGTTTCCTTGTTATTCTCAGTCCTTAAAACAAATGGTGGGTTCCGAATTTAGCAGAGGAGCAAAAGTATGTAATACACGGTTTTTAGTAGAGAGGAAACAATTTCCCGTAAGGATTTTCAATTCAAAATTGCCAACCTTCCTTCAGCTTTTCTCTTCATTATTTAAAGAGAAAATTATGCATATCAAATACACATGCTAAATGGCATACCTATTGATGAATAATCTCCTTGAAGAAAGTTGACATTATATGGGAAGGAGAGGTCTCCACCTCCTCCTTCACCATGCAACCGAAAAGTGATGTTCTCAATTAAAAATTGAGAAATCAATTTTGATTTCATAAATCAAAATTTGAATTTAATATAATTAATTTAAATAATAATTAATTAATAATATTAAATTAATACTTTTCCACTTTTTCGACAATTTCAAACTCGACGAATCTCTATTCACAGGTATAATATTTAAATCACATTTAAATATTATTAAAAAACTTAATTTGTCTCATTCACAATTAAATGAACCAAATCATAAAATGCTTATTTTTCTAAATTTGAACACTTAAAATTGTCTCAATATACTGTTCTAAGGTTTAGTCCACGAGCTAACAAGGGGACCTAATGAACCTACAGATCATGAGCTCCAACAATCTAAAATTAATCGGTTAAACTCTTTAACCTAGTTAATCAACTTCGTTAACTATCGGGTCACTTCACTAAAGCCCAATAGCTGCACTCTCCTCACTGTAGATATATTTATGTCCATTTGAAATAACCATAACTAGTAAGTCGATCCTTCACAAGTTGTTTGTAATTACAGCTGGGTCAAAATACTGTTTTATTCCTGTAATTATTTATTGTTCCTTAAGTCCCACTGATCCTCTAATGAACAAGTTTGTGGTCCAACCAACAAACCGAATCCCTCTTAGACCAATGAGTGAATGGGGCCCCTTGTTCAAGACATGGATTTCACCTTGCAGGACCATGTCTCCAACTATCTGCCCAATCTTATCCCTAAAATGGGGGGCATATTAAGTGGGCAAAACTGGCCACTCTCACCGATGCAGATTAAAGGATAATCTCAAACAAACAGAAGTCCATAGTTAGCTCAAGATTAAGATCGAATTACTTAGGTCATTAAGTTGAATAATCAGTTTTAACAGTAAACGATGTTATAAAGTAAACGTGATTATTTCTTAGTCCAATCTTATGTAAACTCATTGCATAAGATACCCTCATTCACATGTCTCTACGTGAACGATTTAGGATCACATTATTCGTATTAAATACTAAATGAGTCGTATCCATAGTGTTCCCAAGATAAGGTACCCAACTTTTATCCATATACTATAGACCATTTTGGCTCGCTATAAGTTAAACTTGATCCACTCTTATCATATAAAGTTCAAGCATTCACCATATAGCCATGGTTTCTTAATTTATTAGATTTAAATGCAATTCACATATTCAATAACAACTTTATTGAATAAACCTCGATAACAACTTTATAAAATAAAATCTATAAATTACAAACAACGAGTTTTAGGACATAAAACCTAACAAAAATATTGAATCTCTAATTAGTTTATTGGTTTATTTATGCAAGAAGTCTCATTGAACCTTAACACTAATTTGTACAATTTGGACTAAATCATTACAAATTTTATAGTAGAAGGGCTAAATTGTCACATAGTAAGTTTAGGGACTAATTTGTTACAATATTGAAAGTATGGAGACTAAATTGTTACTAACCAAGTTGAGAAACTAAATTATTATTTATATGATAGTTTGGGGCGAAAGGTGATTTTTTTTTACCTATTTTATATACTAAACTATGTTGGAATTTTATCTTGGAGACATTTCTTTTTTATTCTTATAAATATGCCATTTGTGAGAACGATATAGAAAAAAATTGGAAAAAAAAAAGTATAATGTTTTCTTGAATTTTATTTAGGGGTAGTTTTATGTCATTTTGTCAATTCATTATTTATAAATAAATCATTTATTTATTGCAAATTTTTATTAAAAATACCAACAATTTATTTGTATATATAGAATATCACAATTTAAAAAGATGAAAACTAAAATCTATAAGATTTTGCTATGTTGAAATGAGAAGAATAGGATAATACCTAAATTCCATTGGTTTCATATAAATTTTATTTTATTGTAAATTGTATTTTATTATAAATTGTGGTGGAAATATAAATTTCAGTCCACGTTATATTGAGTCCCTCCTCAATAATTTTAAGATTTTTGGGAAGAAAGACAAATGAAAGTCTCATTCTCTCAACATCAATTGCATTATTAATTTTTAAAAAATCAGAAAATGAAATAAAAATTAATTAAAAATATATTTTTAGTGCATTATTGTTTAATGAGAATAAAAATGCAGAAAAGAAATTCATTATTTTTTATGATAAGAGTCATAAGACAAGAGTACTACGTGTGGTGATTATCCCATTCGAATATACACGTGTCTGGCCTCGGTCTCTTGGAGCTGACGTGGAATGCCACCGTGTCGTGCCTCGTTATTCGTTTTCGGTTTTTGCTTTTTTTTTTTTTTAAATTAATTTTTCATTAGTAATTTAATTTCAAGGAATTCAAGGCTAATTTGCAATCATTTAAAGTGATTTGGAGAAATTTTTAACTCTCCTCTTGCTAAATCAAATTATTAATTAATCTATATAATTATTTTTTAATTTTAAGTTTTAACTAACGGCCATAATAATAACTTTTAGATTCAACTTTTCTGAAAAACTACTAATTTTTTAGCTATTTAAATAAATATAATATATCAATATTATTCCATATTAATATACTTTTTACATATATCTTTAAATTTTAATTGATTCCATCTTTTTAAAAAGAATTATTTTTCTTAAATTTTTATCAAATGATTTAAATTAAACAAAATTATATGAAATTCAAATCATATAAAATTTTAAGAAATATATGTTATACTTGTAAAAATAATTAAAATAATAAATCTATTTTGGTTCGTATATTTAAATTGTACCAACTCAGTATTACTTTATCTAACACCATAAATAATTTTTTAATTTAAAATTAAAATTTACTAAACACTATTTTACTTCTTTTTGTTGCTGATTTTAAAAGCAGCAACGATTTTAAATTAAGCTCAAATCATTTAAAAATTTTGTTGGACAATCCTGAATGAAAATTTTGGATTGATCCTAAATTAACATCATAATAATAATAATAATAATAATAATAATAATAATAATAATAATTTATATGAATGAACGGTGAACCAAGTACACATTTACAATTAATTTTAAAATTAACCTAAAAGATATAAAAATTTGGAAAATCAAATAATGTCACTTATGTCCACATGGTTGGCTTCTTATAGCATGGATCCATTAGGGGATATAAGCTAGTCCTCAATCATGTGGCAATTCGACTCGAAACTAATTTATTTGTAGTTCATTAAAAATGAATTTGATCAAACTTAAGTTATTCAAATTTATTGAAAAAGATTGGGTGAACCTCAAATAAGCCTAAGTCCAAAAATTAGGCATTGAGATCAATCATGTGCAAACTCATAAAAGATCTATCAATCTACTTTGTAAATAAAGGAGGTCATCCTTTATGTTGTGCTTTAGAAGACTCTTAAAAATTTGAGAAATTGAAAGATAAAAAAACTCTATAAAGACTCGAAGACTTAAAGAAATGGAAGTATCTCAAAATTTTTTAAGAAGATCAATAAAACATGGACAGATCCAAAAAGATCAAGAAGCAAATAAATCAAGATCTAAGAAGATTAACAAACTAATGGATAAATTAAAAAAATCAATAAGCTAAAGTTGATCCAAGAAGACCAATTAGTCTAAAAATCAAATTTTATTTTATATAGTGAAGGAAAAATAAGAAGATAAATAATAACAGAAAAATTATAACACTTGTACAAAAAAAAAAAAAAGTTAATTTTAACAAATTACATTTCTTTTTGAATCTCATGGTAAACAATAGACTTTGAGAATAATATTGACACCAAAGTACGTGAGAAAAACCAATGTTATCGTTAAAATGGATACTAACTCATTAAATTTAAAACAAAAAACGTTTGATAACATTTGTTTTTTTATTTTTAGAATGTAAGTTTATTTTCACTCAATTTTCTACTGTAGTTTAATTTGCATCTTTATCGGGGAAGTAGTTGAATTTTCAGCCAAGTTTCAAAAGCAAAAACTACTTTTAGTTTTTAAATTTTGGCTTGATTTTTAAACCAATTGTTAAAAAGTAGATAAAAATGTAAAAAAAAATTGAGGTGAAATGAGTGTTCATGGACTTAAATTTGAAAAACTAAAAAACAAAAATTAAGGCCCCTTTTTGTAACTATTTGGTTTTTTTATTTTTGTTTTTAAAAATTAAGCCTGTAAGCACTTTTACCACCTCCAAATTTCTTCATTTGTTATCTACTTTTTATCAATAATTTAAAAAATCAAGCCAAATTTTAAAAACTAAAAATGTAGTTTTTAAAACGTGTTTTGTTTTTTAAATTTGGTTAAGAATTCAAATATTATATACTTAAGAAAAAGGCAACGCACAGTAAGAAATGGAGAGAAAATAAGCTTAATTGCAGTGAAAATATAATGTCACATTTTTTTCCATAATGGACATGTGTATAAATTTTATTTGGTTTTTCGTTTTTTTTTTTGTGTTCAAGTACATAAAAATATATTCACATCATTTTGAATTGTTTTCATAATTTTACTTAAATATAAAATAACAGAGAACCAACAAATTACAAAATAATGTTTTCTTAAATTAAAATATAAAAAACATGAATAAAAAAAAAGGCATTTTTTAAATATAGCAAAAGGAACCAAAATATTTATAAATATAGCAAAATTTCACTATCGATAGACTGTATATTTTACTATTAATTATAAATATATTTAGTCGTTTTACCATTTAAGATTATTTCTCAAAAAATAGAAATAAAAAAAAAGTTTAACTAGAATAATTATAAAAAACTAAGTATAAGAAAAATATAATCACATTCCTTTCTTCAACGGTAAAAAATGTAATTACAAACAAAAAAAAAAAAAAATTGAACAACTTTCTACTTTGACATTTTTTTTTTTTTAGTTTTAGTGTAATTATATATACAAAAAAAAAAGCATAAAAAATGTAATTTTAAATTAAAGTATAAAAAATGTAATTAAAAAATATTGAAAATTTTTCAAGTTTGACTTTTTTTTTTTATAGCTTTAGTATAATATAAAAAAAATTAAGTATAAAAAATGTAATCAAATTCTTTTCTTAAGTTAAAAGTATAAGAAAATATAATTACAACAAAAATTACTTTGACTTTTTTTTTTCTTTTTAGTTTAGTAACATAACATCCAAAGTTAACTAACTTATCAAAACTTGTGAATATAAGATCAAAATTAAATTGTTAACCTACTTATCTAAAATGATGAATATATACATCAAAATTAAACTTAATTACACTTGTATTGTTTATATCCCGATCTAATAAATGTGGTTAAAGTGAACTTTACTTCTGATGTGTTTGAGTGGGTTGATGACTTGATATAATAAATAACAAATACAAGGTTTCACTACTCTATTTGTTAGATTTTTTTTTTTTAAATATTATTATTATATATAGAAAGAATAATAATAATAAAAGAAAAAGTCGTAAAGACATATTTAGTAAAAACAACAATGTAGCTGCAAAGAGAGAGGCTAGTGAAGGGAAAAAAATAATTATAGAACATGCATGTATGGAGAGATTAGGCAAGAGAAAGGATGATATAATTAATAATTAGGAGAGACTTGAAAAGATGTGTTCCAAAAAGAAATTAGCATCTAATGATTGAAAGGACATTTGTGCTAAGAAACATAATTAAGTAACAAACAAATATAAATGTAAAATGAAGCTAGTGAGAAAAATAGAATATGTGCATGCATGTATACGAGGAAGATATATCAATATAAGTTACACAAAGTATGTATATGTACAAAGGAGAAAATTGTATTTACAAATTTAGCATCTAACATAATTGTAGTTTAATTAGAATAAAGTTTGACATTTAGAGCTAAGTATTAGAAATTTAAGGTGTGTTTGGTTAGTTATATACGTAATGAAAAATTTGAAATTAAGAATTCAATAAAAAATATAATTTTATTTTTTAGTACCTGCAATCAAATTTGTTATTATTAAAAATTTTGATTGAAATATAACTCTAATTGTATAGTATACATTAAAAAAAATAATAATAGCATACAAATTTCAGACCTCTAGGATAAACAACTCTGTGTCTCGAGTACAATTTTTCTAAACCCAAACTAAATAACTCTATACTTCAAACACAAATTATTTAACTCCATTAAACAACCTCAGATTTTATAATTCAATTTAGCAACCCTAAACATCTCTCCCAAGGATTGATATAGGCATAAATGTGATTTTAGATTGAGACTTTTCAAATTTGTTAAACTCTCTTATTCTTGAACTTTTAAAATATCTATTATAGAATCTAAACGGTTTGTTTCATTTTAGCTCGTAAATTTTAGGTTTGGTTACTTGCCTTCATTTTAGTTATATTTAACAAATTAATAACTTAGTTTCACGTTCATGTGTATTGACATGTTAACTTCAGCATCATTGTATACCACAAAATTAGACATGAACATTAGTAAATAGATAAAATAATGTAACAACCAAGGGTCAAAATGACTAGTTTTTAAGGAATTAATATTACTCTTTGAAGATTCAAAACTGAAATAGAATAAACTTAAAATTTTAGATATGAAAATAAACATTGGGAAAGAATTCTAACTCTAAAAAATATAATGTTCGAGTGTTATGGGTGATTTTGGACCAAAAAGATAAATCTAATCAGTAAAGAAAAAAAAAAAATCAGATCGAGACCAAGACGGGATCGTGACTGGCCAAAGGAGGAAAAGTTAGACCTTTGGACCCAACCACCTATTGGCATCGGCCTCAGAGTCTAGTTGGCCCAATAGGCACCCCCAGACAAGGAACTTAACATATCTTAGAGTCCAAGAATTTCACATAGGATCCAAGGAAGTTATCATATAACTATATTATAAAAGGGAACAAGAGAATACTTAGATCAATATACTCTATAAATACATTGTTCATCGAGAATTCAAACTCTTGAACTCCCAAACTTTGTTTCAAATGTTGGGTACATTTCTCTATTTGGACTATGACATCAAAAATGAACTACTCCAGTCGTAGTGAAAAAAAGTTTGATCCCACCTCTCCACGACGCAATTGTTGTCCTCAAAGTTTATATATATATATATATATAAATGTATGTATTAGGAAGTGAAAATGTAAGAATTGGAATTTACAAAGTTAACAATAGAAAGAAATGTGTGAATTGAAGTGAAGTATGGTTCCGTTGTCTTCTTTCGAGTGAGTATCAATCTCTCTGTTTATTTCAGCACTTTCTCAGCCACAACAAACAGAGACCCTTTCCATATCCCAATCTCGCTTTTTCTCTCTCTCTCTCTCAAGATTCTCCCGGCAAGAAATGGCGATCCAGAATTTCACTAATCTCTCCACTCCGCCGCCGTTTCTCCGCCGTTCACCTCCGCACAATTTTGCTTACATTCTCACCTCCGCTCCCTCTCTCCGCCTCCACCCCTCCCTCTCTTTCGCCGCAACTTCTCCCCTTCGCCCTTGCCGCGGTCTCAGAATCTCCGTCGCATTCGCCTCATCCGACGGGATTCCCCCCGGAGGTCATGGTGGAGGCGGCGGAGGCGGCGGCGAAGGACACGGAGAAGGCGGTGAGGAGGAGGAGGAGGAGGACCGGGAGAAGAACAGGGAGGAGGCGATTGTGGTGCTGGCGGAGGCCGGGAGGTCGACGGAGAGCCTGCCGAAGGATCTGGCAGCGGCGATTGCGGCAGGGAGAGTGCCGGCGGTGATCGTGGAGAGGTTCTTGGAGTTGGAGAAATCGGCGGTGTTGCGGTGGTTGCTGCAGTTCGGCGGATTTAAAGAACGGCTTCTGGCGGACGATTTGTTCTTGGCTAAGGTCGCCATGGAATGTGGCGTTGGAATTTTCACAAAGGTCTTTATCTCTTTTTCTTTTTCAAATTACCTTCACTTTCTTAATTTTGGTAAATTATCAAATTTTCTAAATTACAACATTTCAATTTTGTTCCTGTCTGTCCTTTTGAATTTAGTATTTGCACTTTTTAATTGTTTTAAATATTAAAAACATTGTAAGTATTTTTAAATATAATAAAATGTTAATATTGTTAGTGGTGGAGTGATAGAAACATATAAAGACATATAGATGTCTATTAATGTACAATAATATTTTACTATATTTGATAATTTTTTTTTTGTTTTGCTATATTTGGAAACAACTCTTTCAAAACTTTTAACTTAATTTATGTAATTTTAATAAAGAACAAAATAGTCTTTACCTCTCCATGTTTGAAAATGGTTATAAATAGTTTTGAATCTAATTGTTTTTTTAAGTTCAACGATTAATAAGTGGAAGATTTGAAACTTAATTTATTAGATAATACATATATATGTAAGTTTTGTAAACATGTTAATTTTAAATGGTCACAAGTTAAAGTTGACGTTAGTTTACAAGTATCATAGGAAGTAAATATATGGAGTTCTTATTTAATATGATAATGAAAGACGAGACCTATGAAATTTGACCATATGTAAGAACTAGATCACAATTTTTAAAATTACAGAAATTAAATTGAATAGAAAAAATTGGAAGTTTTAAAACTATGCTAGATTACAAGTTTAATTCACAAAACTTTAAGTTTGTGTTTATTAAGCCACTAGATTTTAAAAATGTGTAGATTTTCAAATTTTGAATCTTGTAACCAATTGATTCCTAGAGTTTCAAATTTTTATTTAATATATCCATCACATGTTTAACATTTTTTAAAATTCATAGACTTACTATGCACAAAATTAAAATTTTAGAATCTCATTGGATATAAAGTTTAATTATGCATCAATTCAATCTATTAATGTTAGAAAAAAATTGAATATGTTTGCAACTTATTAGATACAAAGTTGAAAATTCAATAACCTATTAGACACTCTCCAAAATTTAGAGATTAAATAAACACAAAATTAGAAATTTAGGTATATGTTGGGGTTGTTTTCAAATATAGAAAAATGAACTAAAATATTTACAAGTATAGCAAAATTTCACTATCTATTTACGATAAACTGCTATTTGTGTCGGTCTATTATAATAGACACATAAATTAGTCTAGTGCAGTCTAGTGTAGATAGACTGTGATATTTTACTATTATTTATAAATATTTTTAATAATTTTATCATTTTAAATAATTCCTAGATAAGTTATTCAAATCGGAATAACTGGATTTATAATTTAACCATAATTATCATTAACTACATAATTCCTATCAATAAAGGTGATAACTGTTAGGATGTGAATTGTTTTCTTCAAAAAGAACATATTTTAAAATGATGTGCGTCGTCATAAGTTATTACAAATTAATATATTTCTAGTACAATAATTACTATTGTTATTACAAATTCATGTTTTTTAGTACAATAATTATAGTTGAAAATTGAACTTTTAATTTTGAGAGAAGAGGTCAATGCTAATTATTACTAAGTTAACTTTACTTTATAGTTATTAAAAATTAATCAACCTTAATCAAGTGTGTTTAAATGATCACACACAAAATAATTTTTGTCAAAATTTTCTTTTCAATCATATATATTTTTAGTGTTGTAATTAAATTCATTAATTAAAAAAAATAATGTATCATCAAAATATAATTTATGCATTGAGATGAAAGCATATTTTTAGAAGAGATGTTTTCAAAAATAAAAAAACTATTGAAAATAATTACATATATAACAAAATTTTACTTTCTATCTACAATAGACTGCGATAGACTAAGATAAACATCTATTTGCGTTTATCACTAAAGTGATAGATGTATATTTGAGTCTATAGCGGTTGTTACAAATAGAATGTAAAATTTTGCTATATTCGTAAATAGTTTGATATTTTTTCTATCGGTAATAATTTTCCTTTTGATTTATAATTCAATGAACAAAAAATATAGTTGAAAAAATTAGAGAAAAAATATCATGACCTTATCAGAAGATATTAACCTTAAGTTGTCAGCTTCATGATTCTAAAGTTTATTTAATATCGAAATTAATATCTGCAATGCAATTACTGTTTTTTTTTTTTTTTGGTAATTTGTGGCTAATTATGAGTATTTTTGTGATTGGACAAGATACTACTAGAGTGTGTTTTGTTGCTACTTTAGTGAGATTTTGAGCACTTTGTTGTTAAATTGAATTTCCAGCTTGTTTTTTTCCACTAGATTTTGATTCGATTTTATATGGATCGTTTTATTAAGAAAATTATTTCAAAGGAGTATTCATTTAAAAAAGATAAAAAGAAACTACATAAAACTATTTAAAACAATTAAAATTTTTTTTTTTGAAACGTTACATAAAGTTCTAATATTTCAAAACTAATATAACTGTTATTTTTAAGACTGCTGCTGAGTTGGAGAAACGCAAGGAAAACTTTAGCAAGGAGCTGGATTTTGTTTGTGCTGACGTGGTATGTGCTCTCATTTAAACCTTCATACTTTTTATTTTATTTTAAAAAGTTTAGTTTTCTATCATCACGTTTTTATTTTGGTTAAAAGGTTAAATTTATTTTTTAAAAAAGAAGAAGAAGAATACTCTCAATGGCTTGATTTCCGTTAAAACTCCAAATTTTGACCAACAAGAAAGATTTTTTTCCAAAAGAATCAATAAAAGATTTGTCTCTACGTTTGGTGCATACCATGAATGAAAGAACATAAAATTGAGGACATGAGATTGAAATGAGAAAGACGATACAAAAATATAGCAAATGCATACGTATGTCTTTACTTCTATAAAATATATGTTAAGATTGCAAATACAAACTCTTTGTCTAAGAATTTTGCGACAAAAGCGTAAAATGGTTGTTTTTAAATAAATTTTAAACTTCAAATGTTAAAATGAAAATTTCAAAGTTAGAGAATATAATTAAAACTCAACCTATAGTTGAAGGGTATTTTTAATAATTTAACATTGTTTAAAATTTATAACCAATCAACTTTTAGCTTTGAAAAATTTTCAATTATATTTGGTAATGTATTTAGCTTTCAAAATAGTTGAACTTGAGAGGAGATCTGAATTATATTTAATAACATTCTTTTTATTATGCCGTTAGATTTGAAATTTATTGCAGAAGAAAAACTTTTGAAGAGTTTTTTTTTTTTTTTTTTTTTTTCAAAGTAAGATATATATAGATAATGTACATACACTTGATGGATAAAAGGAGACATACGTGATTTTAGTTACAACATCATTCTAACGGTTGATGTATGTAAAACTTGATTATGTAAAAAATTTTAACGATATTTTTTAATCGGTAATAATTAACAATACCATAATTAATCTTTCAAACAAACAAAATTATATAGACCTCCTATATAATATTACATAGACAAATAATTTTATAAAAGACCTGGGTGTAGCTCAACTCGACTAATACCCAATGGAATTGTGCTACGTGACACATTTTTTATTAATTTGTTTTTTTTTTTTTTAGTAAAAGAAAGGAAGATATAGAAATAGGTGCCACCTAATAAATTTCCCTCGTGCAAGTATCTAATCACTTTCTCACCAACATTCATCTCTTCGCATCAGTCGCAAATTGTTGTCCTCGTCGTTAACAATGAGTTGAATTTCATAAATGTTTACATGATGTTTTCAATGAAGGGAGCTAGCTCTCTTGCCACGATTGTAAATTTAGAATGTTTTTCATAATGGTTAATTTTAACGACAAACATAAACACTTATTTTCTATACCTAACAATCTAATAAGTCAACTATTGATTGGAATGATATCACAAGATAGGACATGTTTAGTAAACAATCTGAATTCTGTTTCACTAAGTAGTAAATATGTGTTTGGTAGGCAATTTATATTTTGTTTTTAAAAATTGTTTTTAGATTATGTGATCTAAATAATGCAAATTCTGTAAACAAATTTTTAATATTTTTAGTGCATCCCTATTTTGAATCAAAGTTAAAATATATGATTATATTACAAAATAATCATTATAAAAAATTTTCAACATAAAACATACCCATAAATTAATAATTTATAGTTCATATTCAACTTGATGATTTATACATATATTATCAAACATATCTTAAATAATTAGATCGAAATCTAATTTCTAAATATGCTACACATATATAAAGACATAAGATAGAATCTTCATTTTCAAAGTTCTGCTTTTAAATTGCCTACCGAAAGGCCCCAAAAAATTTGCAACATCATACTAGGAAAAGAAACCCATTCAAAGAGTAAATTTGAAAAATATAAAAAGCACTCAAATTGATTTTGTTTTTAGTTTATTATTTTTGAAATTACTTATTAGAGTAAATTTGAAAAATATAAAAAGCACTCAAATTGATTTTGTTTTTAGTTTATTATTTTTGAAATTACTTATTTTCTCATAATTCTATACTATGATTCTCACATCTTTGAAAAAAAAAACATTAGAGTTCTAATCAGGTTCTAAAAATAAGATTTTTTTAAGTTCTAAAATTTGGTTTGGTTTGGTTTTTTACAATATTGGTGGAAGTAATATTTATAAGCTTCATTTTAAAAGTTGATATACGATCGTGATTTTTTGTTTTTTATTTTGTAAATTCATTTTTCTTAAATGAATATTTGAATTATTAATCAAATGAAAAAGAATTGAAGTTTTTTTTGTTTTTGAATTTTTAAATCTTAGCTAAATTTTTTAAGACACTGAATAAAAAAATAGAGTAGTATTTATAAATTTAATTTAAAATGGTTATGAAATAGAAGTAAATAACTACTGTATGTTGTTCTCAAAAAAAAGAAAAAAAAACTACTATTATTTTGTTTTAAGCCCTTGAATTTTGGGTTCTCAAAAAGAAAAAAAAATTCAAGTAATTTCGCAATTCTCAATAATTTTTATTTTTGTTTCTTTCTTCAACTATAAAAAAAAAGGGAAAAATAGCTTTGTTGTGCCTACATTTTAGGTTAATTTTCATTTGGTCAAAATGGTACCTTTCTAATCTCTTAAGTTTTCTTATTGTGCTACTCTACTCCTAGAGCGGTAAAAAGATAAGAAAATACGAAGCGTTTTCTTAGTTTTCCAACCTCTTGCTTCTAAAGGTTGTCCTCTCTCGGCTGGATGTTGGTTCAGCCTACTACGAGGATCCCGTATCTAGCAACCCAACCTAAAAAAAGGGCATAAAAAAGCCTTATCTAAGTTGGAACAATGAAGCTGACCTTATTATTCAAAGGGTTTTTTAAGCTGGTGCACAGGAGCACACTTCTGTTTGTCCTTTACTAGACTTGGAAAATGGTAAAACAAAAACTTAAAACTAATTTTAATAATATGAAAAAGGAAAATTATTTTAAATGAAAAAACTATTGAAAATATTTACAAATAATAGTAAACTATCACAATTTATTCGCGAGAGATCATGATAGATTACTATCTGTGTCAATTTTGACACAAACAGATAAACATAGTAGTTTATCGCGGTCTATCGCACATAAACACTAAAATTTAGTTATATTTATAAATATATTGGTTTATTTTTATATATTTAAAAATAGCCCTACGAAAAATAGTCTACTTACTTAATTATAATTATTTTTAATTGTTTTAAAATGAGGTTTGAGTTTTGTTTTATTATTATTATTTTTGTTGAATGAAACACAGATAATGGCCATCATAGCGGATTTCATGCTTGTTTGGCTTCCAGCTCCCACCGTCTCTCTCAAACCTCCTCTAGCAGTCAGTGCTGGACTTCTCACCAAGTTCTTCTATGGCTGCCCTGAAAACGCCTTCCAGGTAACTTTACCCTCAAACCCAAATAAACATTCCACAATTTCCCTTCTATACAACATTCTACTGTCTCAATGTGAGAACCCATGTCAGAACTTTTTATTATTTCATTCTTCATATGGGCATTTTAGTGTTTTTGAGATGAACACCAGGTGTTCGATTAAATTCTCAAATGAAATTCTCGATCTTCAGGTCGCTTTGGCGGGTACCTCGTTTTCGTTTCTTCAGAGAGTTGGTGCTGTGGTGGTATGTGGTGTGTGTTTCAGCTGAATTTCTTGAGTAATTTGAATGTTTACTTAACTTAAACGTGATTTCATTTGATAATTTGCAGCGTAATGGGGCTAAACTATTTGCTGTAGGAAGTAGTGCATCTGTGGTAAGCCAGTTGTTTCTCCCCGCTTTTGTTCTGCCTTTGGCTTCATTTAAGCAATGTTGCCTCTTAACTTTAATTCGGTGCTGTCAGTGCATTATGTGTTTGAAATACGACCAAAGTCCCACATTGGTTAGATAAGGAGATGATCATGAGTATATATGTAAAGACAACTATATCCATTGGTACGAGATTTTTTGAGTGGAACCAAAAGCAAAGCCACAAGGATTTATGCCCAAAGTGGAGAAGATAGGTAGAGGTCTCCTGGTTCTTATCAAGTAATATCTGAGTCATGCCCCTGACTTAGCCATGTCGGTAGAATCCTCAGGTGCCGAATAAAGATGTAATGGAACCTCGAAAGTAGTCATGGTGCGATTCGTAGTTGAACTCTATTAGATAGGTGGTGTGCTCTAGCGAAGAGGAGTTAGCTTAGATAAGAGTTGGATGGATGGATGACTATTTGAGGGGAGGGTTAGTGGTCTTTTGTTCGAGGGGAGGATCGTTAAGAATGCAACCAAAGTCCCACATTGGTTAGATAAGGGGATGATCATGGGTATATAAGTGAGAGCAACTATCTCCATTAATCTGAGGCCTTTTCGGGTGAAACCAAAAGCAAAACCATGAGAGTTTATGCCCAAAGTGGACCATATCATACTTTATGGAGATATTTAGAAGGTTGTTGTCCCTAACATTATGGTCTGTGGTAACATGTGGAATCTCGTTTACACAAACTTTAGATGGTTGAATTGAATTTGGTATTGGAACATTTTTTATACTAAGGTCAATATCAGTACCTATACTTTTGTACCACATGCATATGCTCAGTTTTGGTTTTGTACTTGTTCTGAACTTCCTATCTCTTAAAATTCACCAGTAATGAAGTCATTTATAAGTGCACCTCTGATAAGCCAGATCCTTTCCAGTTAGTTATGCTTTTGGCTTGGCTTAAGCAATTCTCTTGCCTCTTAAACATATTCAATACTTTCTTTTGGAATCTTGATGACAAAAACTTCGGATCATGTAAAAGTTTGTGGTTTCTAACAGTATAGTTGGATATTTTCATGTCAGTGCCTGTACTTTTATGTGATATGCACACAATCCTTGTTGTTTTTGCACTTTTTCTGAACTCTGTGTATCTATTAAAGAAATAGTAATGAAGTAATTTGTTTCACAAGAAATCAAATGAAGATACATGGCGTTTATTTGATATTGAAAACATTGCTCGACTTATTGATGTGTAGAGGGAAACTTAGGCCTTATGGACCCTGTATTTCAGGTGGGTACGGGTATAACAAACACCTTGATAAATATAAGGAAGTTCTTCGACAAATCATATGCCATGGAAGCAGAGGATGTGCCTGTACTAGCAACAAGTATTGGCTATGGAGTATACATGTCGGTTTCTAGCAACCTAAGGTACTGCAAATTTCTTCACTTCAATGTGTGATATTTGGTTCTTTTACACTATGGTTATTGCACTTTATTTCTGGTATAAAATTTCTGCTCGGTAACCATACATATTCGATGTTTGTATCAAAGAGTAGTTATTACTTATTATCATGTGTTAGACCTATTAGAACCCAATATTGTTAAGGTCTTGTCTGGTAACTATCTAGTTTTTGGTTTTTGAAAATTTAGCTTACTTCCACCTATTGATTCATTGTTTTATTGTTATACTTTTTACGATTGTTTTCAAAATTAGACTGCTAAATGAGTTACAACACGCTTGTAAGAGTATTAAGATAAAATGAGGGAGGAGACAATGTAGTAGTAATTTGAACTTACAACCTTTACCATATCTCCAAACATAAAAGCTTAAACAAATAGAATAACGTATATCACCTCTTAAGAGTGGCCATCATTTTAAGGTTAGGATGTTGGGAGATACCAAATAGGAAAGTTATTGAGGTAGTAAGAAATATTATTAGGATAGTTAGGGCATATTTGTTTTTAGCCCAGGAATTAGTTATTAATTTGATGGGGCAAGATGAGATGATGCAGCAGCTTAGCTTAGTGGATTTAGGTTTGATTGATCTCGAGGAGATTTCACTTTCATGTAGAGTAGGAAAAAAAAACTTGTTGGGTCGAAGAATCGCCGGTTTGACCAGGGAGTCTCTAGCTAGGGACAAGGCATGGATGAGGAGAGTATCCCAACCCCATCCCCAATCTCGAATTTGCCTCATTTAGGTTTTCTACTTTGGGGCTTTCTTTTCTTAACACATTATGTTCAAAGAGTTTCACATAAATAAGTGACCTAATAACCACATAAATTTATCAAACTCGCTACCCAATGGAATTTATCATTTTACCCTTCTAATGTCAATCCTCTAATGTGAATCCTTCTTCACTGTAACAACGAACTCTTTAGCGATGAAATAATTCTCTGCTTTGATTAGATACCAAGTACTTGCGGGAGTAATAGAGCAAAGAATGCTAGAGCCTTTGCTGCACAAACACAAGTTGGCATTGAGTGCAATCTGCTTTGTGGTTCGAACTGGCAACACTTTCTTGGGATCATTGATGTAAGATTTCTTCATTAGCCTTAAACTCCTCAAAACCTTGTTGCATTCTTTTCAAACTCCTGGCTTCTCTGAAAAACTTTTGTGAATTTTATTTTTCCTCCCTTTTTCCAGGTGGGTGGATTTTGCAAGATGGACAGGGATTCAAAGAACGAGAGAGTAGAGCGGGAAAAAAAAAATACACTTTTGTTCGAGAAATTATTCGACAAGGTTAGTATAACATAATCCGTCGAGGCTATTTTTCGAGTTTTATTATTGAAATATTAAGGCATATGGTGGTAGATGATTGTTGGGGTGTTTCCATTGAAGCATCGGGTTGTATGATTGTTTATTTGCACACATTATTATTTTTTGAAGTGTCAGAATGAAGAAAAATAATTCGTTCCATTTTGAGTATTAATATATTGAAGTATGAAACAATTTGTCTTAATTTAAGTGCTTAGTAAATTATGAATCATCATCACGTGGTTTAAAAGTAATAAACAATCCTGAGAAAGTAGGCGCCATACCCCTCAATTTCATTGATCTATTCACTAACAAATAATTGAGATATTAGGTTGATTACGTTCGTTTTTTTTTCCCCTTCTTTTTCCTCCTCGAAAACAATTCAAATTACGTCGATTTTAGTTTTGTATTTTAGGTTTTGTTTTATTTTAGTTCTTCACATGTTCAATTTTAGCATACGCATTTTCAATAAATCTTAAAATTAGTCTATACACTTGGGTACAAGAGACAACTTAGAACCATGAGAGTAAATAGAAAAAGGAAAAATTTTGCATGTAATTTTCATGTAGACTCGATGATAGTACTTCAATATTTCATTAGAATGAAACTCTTGAAAATTCAAAAATATTTTTAAAATGAAGTACTAAGGGAGCTTTTGTTATTTTTGAAACAAAATATAATATAGAGTAGTTAAATATCAAATTAGTTTGCTTCATTATCTAATCACAATTAATTGAATTTGACAAAGTTTATCAGTAAGATAATAGAGTATAGATTAAAATAGTATCCCAATCCCAATGTTACCCAATAAAACATAATCCAATGATTGAAAAATTATAATTATGGGCAAATGCACAAAAATAGGAAAGTTAGAAAACTAAAAGTGGAAATTAAAATAGTGCTAATAACTCGAGATTGTCACGAGGTGGGGCATGACATTTCGTCCTGTCTATGGCTCCCCATTTAAATCTCTAACTCTACACATTTTTTTATTCAATTTTGTGCCGGGGGGGGGGGGGGGGGGGGG
>QLSR01001496.1:1760758-1767742 GCA_031780015.1 Citrullus colocynthis | reverse complement strand
GGGGGGGGGGGGGGGGGGGGGGGGGGGGAGGGATTCTCTAATGGAGAATTTGCTACGAAATTATTATCCATTAGAGAAAATATCAATTTATGCTACTAAACTTTAAGAGTTATATCAATTTAAACCTTTAAATTTATAATTGTATCAATTAAACCTTTAAACCTTCATAAATGAATCAATTTAAACTTTTATACAAATTTTCCTTTGAAAATTTGCTATGCACTTACTTTAATCGTCCATTTTGTATAACCGACATTTAAAAAAGTCTACATATATTTGAGAATTAATGCATTGATAATAGTCTAAATCGATTACCTTTTCACAAAATATTGGTTGAATGAAATTTGGAAGAGGGTATAAATTGATACACTTTTGAAAGCTCAAAGGTTTAATTGATACAATTATTAGTTCATTATTTTAATTGATACAACTCTCAAAGTTTAGATGTATAAATTGATATTTGTCCAAAAAGAAAAATAATTTCAACTTAATAGAATATTTTTTTTTCTTTCCCAAAAAGCTATATATTTAAATAGATAATCTTCAATATATATATATATATATTTTAAAAAAAAAAACTTGAATATCCTGATAAAAACAACAATATTTCATGTGTCAAAATAAAATTCAATTGCTGAACCATATATCTAAAAGTTTAAATTTTCAAAATTAGGACACATATTATTCATTTTAAATATACAAAACGTATTTGGGACAAGAACAAAAAATTCAGTCCCCATAATGATCCTCCTTTTTATTTAATTAACATAGTAAAACTTGTCCCCACTCTCTCATCCCCTCTTTGTTAAAATGGAAATTCTCGATCATCACGAGGATTGGCAAAAAAAATTGTGGGATTGGGAATCGTCGGTTTGACCAAGGATGAGAGTCAAACCGGAAATCTTTTCCGGGTACCTGACCCCGAATCCCCGACACCAATCCGTTTAATATAAAAATTAATTTTATATATATAAAAGATGTAATGGTTGATTCTCGTACACTCGCTCTCGCATCTTTTCCTCCCTCATAATCACTCTATCTCTCTTGCTCTCGCCCAAACCCAAGTCCCAACCAAACTCAAAGGCAAACAACCTCTTGCTCTCGCTCTCGCCCTCTCGCTCGCTTGCTCTTGCCCTCTCTTGAGGAATAGGTCCCCGCAAGGACACATTTCCCCGATGGAGAATTCTCATCCCTATCTCCGCCTACAAATAGCTGGGATGGGGTAAATTCCTCCAGGGTCGGGAAGAGGGAACCCCACCTGCCCTCTTGCCGACTTTAGTCACCATTGGAGTAGATGGATATTACTAAGGACAACCAATTATGGAAGAGGGTTATTGTAAGGCTGCCCACATTGTAACATTATTTCTTTGGAATCTTTAGATGATGATGCCAGCCAATGAGACAAAATGAGGTTGATCCCGGTGCTAAGATTTTACTTTGCAAAATTCCGTTTTGGTGGGCCATTTTTTTCTTTTTTTAAATTAAGTGTTAAATTAGAGCTTTTTTTTTAAAAGAAAAAAAAAAAGGAAAATTGGGAAAACTATGGGCACCGATTAAAATTATTTACAGAAAAATATAGTCAAATTTTATATGTATTTGGATTACGTCTCATAAAAGATGAATAGTCATAGAAATATGATAAACGGAAGAGATTGAAAAATTTTAGATTACATGCTTAACTTTCCCATCATTTAAGTTTTTTTGGGTTAGGCAACAAAGAACCTGGTTCTTGTATTCAAATCCCTACTATATTATTGAATATTTTCTAATTTCGGATTAGATTAATATTTTGATTTTGATTTAAAAAAATTTGTAATATTTATTTGATTTAATTTTAATTAAAAAAATATATAAGAAAAATGAGAGTATTTATATAAAAAAAAATATGATATCTTTATAATTTGTTTTAATTTTTCTGAAATCAAGAAAACTTGAAACAAATTCATCACCATACTAATAATAAAAGCATTAAATTTTTTTGGGAGAAATTTAGAGTTATTTTTGTCACGAAGTACTAAGGGGTTTTGTTCATAATACTAACAGTGAGGGTACTTTTGAATATTTTATTATTATTTTTTTTTTTAAGTTTAAGGGTATTTTTGAAAGTTTTGAAAGTTCCAAGGTATTTTTGAAACAAAACTTGAATGGTTTACATCCAAAACTAATGGTAAGGGCATTTTTGAACTCCCTTTGAAAGTTTAAAGTATTTTTGAAACTTTTGAAAATTTATGAGTTTTTTTGACACAAAGTGCAAAGTTGAAGGGCATTTTTCCTAATTTAACCTT
The DNA here is from genome assembly GCA_031780015.1 of Citrullus colocynthis. Taxonomy (NCBI): domain Eukaryota; kingdom Viridiplantae; phylum Streptophyta; class Magnoliopsida; order Cucurbitales; family Cucurbitaceae; genus Citrullus; species Citrullus colocynthis. The sequence goes on along the minus strand of QLSR01001496.1, from coordinate 1,765,457 downwards.
TCAATTTTTAATGTTATAAAATGGTATTTATGGATTTCTATTTGCATTGATTTAATTCAAGATTTTCATAATTAGATTTCATTGAGTTTAGGAGAATTTGTTTCTTCTCCAATTTGTCTGATCAATTTTTCTTTTTCAAATCTTTGTTTTCTATTTGTGTTTCACTTTTTATGTATATATTCAAGATTTATTTCAAATATATACGACGCTTATATCAATATATTTAGAGCAAGTACGGTTGTTATATAATACATACTTCATATTTTAATTGTAGTCTCTCCACTTACTTTATCACATATACACATGTATATTTAATTATTTTACAAATATATAATTCATACTATATAATAATGCTAACACATGATAAATTAGAGCATAAACTAAGATAGATGGCGTCATTAGATTATTTGAAATAAACTTTCACACACACATTCATATATTTGAAATTGAAAACAAAATATAGAAATAAACCTCGCATAATATATGTAGTACATAACATAGAGCAAATTTATACTGGGAGTTGGTCGACTAAATCTATCTTGAAAAGTCTATCGTCGTGCGGTTTGATCCAAGGGGAGTTTTATTTGCATCCCTGTAATGGAGTTTCGTTTGTAGGGCAGATTCAGTGGCCTATACTTTGTTGGAGATGTGTTTATATTGTCTCTGTTGAACGTCAATGCATGCTCCAATTGCACAATGAGCCCTTGCCATCATCCTCAATTTCTGCCGTCAGCCGAGGAGATTGTCAAGAGAGATGATAGAATATGCTTCAATTTCTTCAACATAAACAAAAATAACAAGAAATGATTTAGCTAAAACCATGATCTCTCAATGTAATTTTAGCCTAATTTAACGAGGATTGTAGAGTTGGTTATTGAAGAGGGGGAACATTTAGCTTACCGCAGACCATGGCAGAAGCAAAACTTGTCAAAAGTGCTTGCAAAGGGTGTTTTAAGTTAAACATAATCTTTTTTAGGATTCTTTAATGTTTGGAGAGGAAATAATGCCGAACTAAAATTAACTTTGGTTAAAAGTGTTGCGACTCAAATTGGACACATATTATAAATATGGACTAAAATTGAATAAATGTTAAAATATAGAGACCAAAATAGTATTTTAGCCTTTTTTCTAATGGTGGTTTTCAAATAAAAAAATTATTTTTGCAAATATAGCAAAATTCTATTGTCTATCTGCGATATTTTATTATTATTTGTAAATATTTTAAACAGTTTTGTCATTTAAAATAATTTTTCTTTTTTGGTATATTAATGACCCCCTACTTAGGATTTAATATCTTACAAATTTTCTTGGCATCCAAATGTTAGTATGGTTAGGCAAGTTGTCTTGTGAAATTAGTCGAAGTTCACGTAAGCTGACTGAACAATTATATATATATATATATATATATATATATGAGCATTTTTCTAAAACGAAAATATTAAATTAAAAATTTCAAATTTAGTAATTTGTATCAGTGAAATAATTATTTTATTTCTTTTTAAATCTTTTATTCAATATGATATGGCAAAAAAAAAAAAAAAAAAAGCCTTTCATTATATGTAAACTAATAAAAAGATTGATCAAAATAATTTACTTTATTCTTGTAATTTTTTTTTTTTTTTTTTTTTTGCATTTGTATAAAATATAATTTTCATTTAGAAGAGAGTTGGCATTTTTTTAAGAGATGCAACTCTATTTATGTTGCAATTTCTTTTTTTTTTTTTTTAAAGGCTCAGCTTAATAAAGAAAAAAAACCTAATTTTTTAAAATAATTTTAAGATTGTCTACATTTTTACCCTTTTTTAGAGAGAACTAAAAATAGTATAGATGAATCTAATAACATAACAACACAAGTTATACACAATTTTTTAACTATAAGTATGACAAAAAACAAATTGAGGAACAAAACAGAAAAGTAAAAACACAAAGACTGGTAACCCAATTCGATTCAATATCACCTACGTTTGAAAGGCAAAGTGTTTGATGAAAAGAAACATTACTAATAGAGAGTCGATACAACAAAATACTTATCTATTAGAGACCTTCAATAGCAACTCTCATAGTTTATATAACCTACTCCTTAGTGATTAAACTTAGGCTTCCGTAAGTTTGCAACACCAAAACATATAAGATCACCTGTGAAGATAACTTCAACAAAGGGGAGAACCTCCTTTGAGAAATATGAATGGAAAGATATGCTTGCAAATCATACTACAAATAAGGAAAAATATTTCTAGACAAAAACTACTTAGACGACTATAATATTCTTGACAAATCATAGAACAAATTGCATGACATTTTGCCTGTAAAACAATTTGTCGAACTCATCTGCAGTGACAAGAACTATAATTGAGCACTTAATCTCCATTTTTTTAAATAATTAATGCCCTCCCCATTTAATGAAAAATCACTTTTCGAACTGAACTTTTATAGCAATTTACAATAAACAAAAACAATATTTTATGCAAAGTTTTAATTATATTTTTGTTATTACTAAAAAAAGTATAATTTTGTTATTACTCAAGCAATAAAGGTCTGTTGCAATTTATAGATAATAATTTTTTTTTTTTTTATATTTATAAATAGTTTGACATTTTTTTTCTTTTTATAATAATTTTTCTTTTATTTATTTGTTATTACTATTTTGAAACGATTTTGTTCTATTTTTGTTTTTTCAAAACTATTTATAATTAATGTCACAAAAGAACATCTTAGCTCGTATCGTCTGTTGTCCATGTTCTAGTACGGATATGTGGGGCTCTCTAATTGAATGGTCACCGACAAGGTCTGGTGACCTTATCTTATCTCTCTATTTAAGGTAAATTAATTAACCCAAATCAAAATCCTCCCTTCCAATTGTTGTGGGAAGAGAGTTTGGAATAATCTTTAAAAGCTAAACTATAATAAATTCAATGTTCATTGTCTCCCTAATTTTGTTGAGTATATTTACCATCTCTTTTTAGTTTAAATTCTAATAATTATTCAAGAGTTTGTTTGTAATATTATAACCAAGAATGTGCATTCATATCTGTAATAAATACAATAATTTGTCTATAACATGAATTGTTTGTCACGTTGCATCTATAGATTAGTTAATACCACCATATGGTAAAATGACTTATCTTGACATGACTTCTTTAAACATTGTGTGCTATAGAGTTTCTTAGATTTGTTTTCAACTTTTTAGTATCAAGTAGATAATTTTGGCCACGATAAAGTTGTTCAATATTTTAACAAGCTTCACGAATAAGATACAAATTTATGCCTACTCTTACTTTGTTTAGAATCCACCTCAGTTTCTTGTCATCTTGTTCTCACTTAGACTCACTTAAGCTAGGTGACTTCTAATCACACTTTTTTCGAGCTATAATGATTGTTAAATTCACACCTCTCAATAAATCTCCATGCTTAGTTACTCTACTTAGCTAATTGAGATAACCATCCATATAAATTGTTATTTCTTATTTAAATTTAATCTATTAATCTATTTTTTATTAAAAAACTCCAATAAAATGCAAGCAAGATCCAATATTTTGAAATTTTAAAGGATAAGTTGCAAAAATGAATTATGAAGTATGACGGTAGTTACAATTACACCTTCATACTTTCAATTGTAAAAATTGATATAATTGCGTCAAAATTGGACTCTCAAGCTTACAATAGTGATAGAAATTGGACCTCCAAATGATAAAAACTAAACCCTCAAATAAGTTTTGTTAATTTATGAGGTCCAATTTCTATAAATATGGTAAGTTTAAGAGTTCAATTTTGACACTCGTATATATCTGAAAGTTTAATTTTTACCATTAAAAATTTAAAGTTAAAATTGTAACTACGGTAATATTTTAAGAGTGATATTTGCAACTTGTCCCATTTTAAATTAGTTCTAGAAAGCGAAAACATTAAACAAATTGGACAGTTAAATGCGTCAGATTAGAAAAAGAAAAAGGCTCAATAAAGTTCAAAAAGTTATTGAATTAATTATATACTCCATAACTAATATTTTAATAGAAAAATAAACGCAACGTGGCATAAATACATAGGTCTAATCTCAGCCGTTCATTTCCTGTCAAAATGTTAATCTGTTACAGCACGTGCGTAAGTATATTTTAAAAACGTAAGTCAGAACATTCAATGACTACAGTCTCTACAATAGGTCCGTGTTATTCACGCGCTAAATCAAGCGCGTGGTCTTCGAAAAGTAAATTTGTGGCTGCTCCCTTTCGGATACTCTGATGCAAGTTCCAAAAGGCAAATAAAGAACATCCCCACCCACCAAAATCAAAAAAACATACAACAAAAACAAATCCTCTAAATTCCAGCTCCGACCGCCACCACCGCCACCGCCACCGTCCCCGTCGCCACCGTTCTTCCATGGGTGCTGCTGAACCAGTAAGTTAATGAGAATTTTCAATTTTCCCTCTGTTTTTTGTTTCTCTTTTTTTTGTTTTTATTATTATTTTTTTATTATTGTCCCTTCCGTTTTTGGAGGGTGGATTTTGTTGATTTAGAATGCTAAAACTTATGGGGGTTTTCAAAATTTTTGTTGTGGGTGTCGTTTCTAGGTGGAGGAGAGGGAAGTGGAGAGAAGGAATGAAGAGGAGAGAGAGGAAAATGGGAGGTATTTACCAGAAGAGAAGAGAATGGAAGATCTAGAGAAAGGGGAAAAAGTAGGTGTATTACCAGAACAAGTGATGGA
>QLSR01001496.1:1710758-1758258 GCA_031780015.1 Citrullus colocynthis | reverse complement strand
AAAAGTGGGGCCCTGCACTTTGTATTAGGACACTTTTTACCCTTATCTTGTTAGGTAAGAACCCACCATTGTTTTATTATAAGTGTAGTGTTTCCATTTGTAACAATATTCTAGTTGAGTACATCTAATAAATTAGTCTTAAATTGATATTATTGAATATTAGAATGGTATTACTTCTAGGCCTTTCTTTCTACTCTGATCAATATATGCATTTGATACCAGTGTGAGCCTTTTGTAAAATTACTTATTATTTGATATCTGGGGTTCCATCTCAAAATTAATTAATAATGAGAGTAGCTTGTCTATCTTATAAACATTGTGAGGTCTTTTGATTTTTCCTCCAATTGAATAGGGGGTAAAAGGCTACGAAAAGATCTTTGGATTTAAGAGGGAGTCAATAGGGATTGAACTCGCACATGTGGATTCACAATCCACTTGGCTACATCCACTCTTACCTTGCACATCTTCAACATGCTTCTTCAAGATGGTATTTTATTTTTTCACCATTATTAGATGAAATTTCAATTTTGTTTTTGGACTAAATCCCCATTTGGGTTTCATGGGTTCTCTGACACCATATTAAATAACATGAGTTTCATCTCAAAATTAATTCCGATAAGAAGAGTAGCTCATCTATCTTATAGACATTGTGAGGTCTTTTTGTTCGATATAAGATCCTCAAACCCATATTATACTTATTTTTGCAAAATTTGACTGCACAAAGCTTGTGGTGGTTTGAAGAATGAAGATCAAAGGTTTGGGATTTCCTTTTTTTTTTTTCTATATTAGATATCACATGCATATTTTAGTAATTTGGGTTAAGTTGTAGTCCAAATTAAATATGTAACGACCCGACTAATACAATCTAATCGGACCATTACTCAATGCATGCATATTTCAAAAAGACACTATGCTAAATAGTAAGGAAAAAAAACAATGCATAAACATATATATATAAAAAAGGAAATCTTGGTTCGGGGTACCCCTAATAAAACCAATAAAAAAATTTCGTGAACCGGAATCCAAATACAAACTAAAAGACAAATTTCAAAAACAAAATTTGACAATTTAACCAAAACTCTTTAAAAACATGCAGTACTAGCGGAAGCTACTATGGGTCCCGTGAAGCCATCAAGGATTCCTCTTGTCATTCGCCAGCACGTTTTTTCCCTTACCTGAAAAAAATAAGATGGAAGGGTGAGCAATTATATTACTCAGTAAGTGACCCCACTACCGGAGCCGGGCTAGGCACCCAAGTCTTTTAAGTGCATTAGTCATACAACAGGCATATCAACATACTTCAATAGGAAACTGGTTATACTGGCACCCAAGTCCTTTAAGTGCATTAGTCATACAACAGGCATATCAACATACTTCAATAGGAAACTGGTTATACTGGCACCCAAGTCCTTTAAGTGCATTAGTCATACGACAAGCATATCAACATACTTCAATAGGAAAACTAGTTCTACTGGCACCCAAGTCCTTTAAGTGCATTAGCCTTAAGACAGGCATATCTAACATACTTTTATAGGGAACTGGTTATACTCTCCCTACAGTTGGATTTGGATGTCCACAAACCTCTGGAGCCCCGAAGGAACTCTTACCTCTGGTGATCCCGAAGGATTACAAAACCTCTGGTGATCCCGAGGGACCACAACCTCTAGTGAACCCAAAGGACCACATCCTCTGGTGACCCCGAAGGACCACAACCTCTGGTGAACCCGAAGGAACACAACCTCTGGTGACCCTGAAGGACCACAACCTCTGGTGAACCCGAAGGAACACAACCTCTGGTGACCCCGAAGGACCACAACCTCTGGTGAACCCGAAGGAACACAACCTCTGGTGAACCCGAAGGAACACAACCTCTGGTGACCCCGAAGGACCACAACCTCTGGTGAACCCGAAGGAACACAACCTCTGGTGACCCCGAAGGACCACAACCTCTGGTGAACGCGAAGGAACACAACCTCTGGTGAACCCGAAGGAACACAACCTCTGGTGAACATCCAGCCGACGTAGGGGAGTTACCACTACCCAGTACTCATGACCAATTTAAATTCTCACTCCTTTACTTCCATGGATTTATACACTAACAGCGCTGTTTACAATCATCTCATACTACAAGCATAAGCATTTCACATACATCCTTTAAAACATAGGAAAAATCATACAAGCATGCTATCTCAATGGGCGTAGAAGTATTACTCACCATGGCAACTAAACATAAGGCGGGAAGGTGGTTCAGGTAGTAAAGTCACTTACCTGAGCAATTATATTCACTTATTCGCACGGCAGTCTGTTGGAAAGTTCTTGGTCCACCAAGTGTGGCTTAACTTGCAGTTGCTCTAATCCTCTTTACCCAACACAATTCCCAGCCACCTAAGGNGGTTTGGTGACGAGAAATCAGGCGTGGTTTGATTGAAATGGCAGCGGAGGAGCACCGGGGTGGAAGAGAGAGAAAGTAGGCGGCACTGCAAGGAGAGAGAGAGAGATTGATTGAAACCGCGGCGGCGCTGAAGATGTCGCGGCGGCGCTCCACTTGCGAGGAAGGAGAAGAAGAAGAAGAAGAAAGAAAGAAGAGAGTAGCGTCGGCGGAAGAAGAAGAAAGAAAGGAAAAAACCAGGGGGGGCACGCGAGGGAGAAGAGAAAAATCCCTTTTTACTTTTTCTTTTTTTTTTTCTTTATTTTGGCACGCAAATCGATGCCTATTTATAAAAGCCCAAATTCCCTATTCCTTCCTCCTTTCCCCTTTTCTTTTCCAACCAAACAAAATAAAATCAAATAAAATCTTCTACAACCAAGATTTACTTCAATTATCCAAATAAAATCAAATAAAATCTTCTACAACCAAGATTTACTTCAATTATCCAATCCCACCAAAATTAATCACCTTATTTTACTTGCCCTAAGATAAAATTATTTTTTTTTTTTTTTTTTTCTAAATTCCAAATTTTTCCTTAGCTCAAATTTCTAAATTCCAGCTTAGCTTAAATAAAGGCATGAATATATAAGGATAACTATATTTTTATTATTATTATCTTTTTTTTTTCACACATAATAACTTAAACTTATTTACTAAGAGGATTTACCCCAACGATTTGGGGTTGTTACAATATATTGGTTTAATTATTACTCAAATAAGGGAAAAAAAAAAAAGTGAAATGATTATTTCTTTTCCACCACTTGCTTCAAAGGAAAGCAAACTTCAAAAGTAGATATGTTTTGCACTTTTTGCGGTCAAGAACATATTTCTGTGTACGGCTTTCTTGAAGGGAAGATTGAGAATTATTTGCGTAATGATAATACATTATTGTACCAAAATTTAATATAATATATAGTCCACATATTTCAACTTTTAATTTATATCTAGTAAGTCTCTGAGTTTAAACAATGTTTAATAAATTTTTGAATTAAAAAAATAATAAATTAGATACTTATTCTATTTTTTAAAACTTTAATTAATGTATTAAATAAAAAATTAAAAGTTAAAAACTTATTATGTATATTTTTTAAATTTTAAATACCCATTGGACAGGAGTGAGAACTTATAATTTAATTAATGATTTGAAATTTAGCTTTTGAGAAAAATAATTACATACCATGGTTAGTCAAAATAAAATTAAATACTTTTCTTGCTTATATTCATCACGATTATTGTCTTTAAGAATTAATGGTTGAAAATAATTAGAATGTTTAAAATAATAATAATTATTATTATAAAAAAAATTTAAAGGAAAAAAACAAGCCTTATGGACCAAAGTCAAATGACTAAATATTTTAGAATTCATTTATAACTAGAAGAAGAATCATGGACCATAAAGAAAGAAAAGGAAATATTTTAGGTTTCATTTGATAACTATTTGATTTTTTTAAAAAAATAAAATTTATGGACCAGAATTAAATGAATAAATAGGTTTACTTATTCTTTAAAATATTTTTTTAAAAAATGAAGTAAAACTTTGAAAACTAAAAGAAAATAGTTTTCAAAAACTTGTTTTAGTTTTTAGATTTTGGCTAAGAATTTAAATGTTCGGTTGTAAAAAATTGATAAAGAATTTGTACGAAAACAAACATAAATTTTAAGAACATATGGTTACCAAACATATCATTTTTTTAAGAATAAGGTTTTGTATCTTTTAAAAAAATAGTAATAAAATAAAATAAGAAACATAAAATTTGTATCCGTAGATTTATTTATTTATTTTGAGAGATTATATCATCAGTTCTTTAAAGTATAATAAGTAGAGATATGAGAAATTGGAAAATTGTACATTTCAATTATAGCCAAACTATACTTGGTTAAGAAAAAAACCATATCGAAACCTCATTCCATTTTAGTCCTTGATAAATCTTAAAAATTAGTCATTAAAGTTTGAAATATATTGTATTGAATTTAGTAAAATAATAATAATAATCTTCACCTAGAAAGATGTTTGTTTAAATATCTTTTCAGAATTTGTATAGAGAACACGGTAGAAACTCTTTTGATTTTCGAAAATCAACCCTAAATTAAGTATAGATGATAATTTTAATATTTATGAACTATAAAGATTAAAAAGTTTCGAAGCATAAGAACCAAAATTATACAGACATTCTTTTCACCCTTGGAAGGGTAGGGTGTATTCATTTTGTTGAAAGAATTTGACAACCCAATTGAAAGCTAAAGGTTATAACTTTTTGCTTTTGTGTTTGCCAAGAATGTCAAGGTGGAATCATGTTTGAATGGGGGCCTTAGGGCATCATTTTTGCTATTCAAACTTTTTCTTGATTCTTCCATGGTTCACTGATAGCTATTTATTTACCTCTAAAACTTGCATAGGCTTAAATTGCACAAAGAAATGACTTCGGGAAATATGAGGAATTAGTTACGCAACTTAAGTTTAGTGGATGTATTTTCGAGTAAATGAAGTAACTTTAGGAATTTTTTTATTTTTTATTTTCTTCTTCTTCTTCTTGCTCTTACGGAGTCTCATGGATTTCACTCTAATATGAGGTGAGAACTCTTTGTTTAGGTAGGGAATAGAGTAGAGAGTAGGGAGAAAAATTTTCCAAGTTGACTGAATGTGACGAACACGAAAATTACATTCTCCAAATCTTGTCTCGTGCCCATACCCATTATTATTATTATTTGAGACTACTTGTAATATTTTACATTTAGTTGATATGAACAATAGTTGAACATTTTAAACTATATTTTTGGATAATTTCTAAATTTGATAGACATATAAAATATTATTTTGTTTCCATTAAGAAAGATGTTCAAGAGACTTTTCAATGAAAACTAATTATTTAAATTGAAAATAATTATGGAATAGAACTTGATTCCGATGAATTTTTTTTGTGAAGAATTCCATGTGCGTGGCCCAACCCCATAGTGAGAGGAGGAATTTTTTACCTTCTTTTTCCAAAGAGAGTATTTTAAAAGTATTTCTTTTATATCGAAAGGATGATTCATTCGAATCGACATGAGACGAATTTCATGATCTTCTGCCATACTTTCTTCGTTTTCTCCTTCCATTTGTTCTAACTCGTCGATTAATTTGGATGACCATCGAGGAACTTTTTTCCTGATTTCTCTTATTCCAATCGAGTTTTGATGACTTGCTTTAGCGTTGTAAGGAGTTATAACTGCATCGAATAAAAAGTTTAAAGATTTTATTCGATCTTCTGACTCAATTTCATCTTCAATTTGTAGGTAATTAGTATTAAGAAAGATAGCATCAATCTTATTTGTCCAAACGTTCTCACTATCATTTTTTCGAGAAGTTTCATTTAGCATTGAGAAGGAAAAAAACAAAATGGATTTGTCTGCGGTAAGGTCCGCTCAACAAAGGGATCATATGTTTTTGGTAATAGTATTTTTTAGTCCAACTAAAATTAATTTTACTCAATTTCATGACTAAACCAAACTCATGCACTTACATAATTATTTCATCAATCTGCACTTTATCAAACAAATGAAAAAAAAAAAAAAAAAGTCTATTATTAGTTGTTACATCATTCATTAGCATTAAAACAATATTTATGAAAACCAATTTCTTTTTCTCTCACACAAATAGGTTTTTTTCTGGAAAATGATTTCATGTGTCACACTCTCAATGTCCCCTATTTGAGAAGTTGTGAATTATAGCCCAAAAAAAAAATATATACAAAGAGGATCTAAATGATTTTTCAAATTCTATACCTAAATAATTAATTTTAGGGTCGTTGGGATAAATGACCAAAATAGAATGATATTTTTAAAAAACGGCCAAAACAGTTTCAATCGAGAGAAATGGCGCAACAACTAAATCTTCTACTTTTTAAAATTTTGGACAAATATACCATTGTTGTCCAGTCCCTACCGTTGCAGTGTGTTTTAAACAAATTTAATAAATTAAAAATAAAATATCTAATAATCTTAACTAACCGATAAAAATCCCCTAAATTTTCTAAATTTAAGATAACAAACTAAAAAACGAATCTTTTTTAAAACAAAAATACTTATGAGATTTGGTCATACAAATACTTTGTAACAGTTAAAAATTTGTAGGTTGAGTATTGCCAATACAAAAAAAAAAAAAAAAAAAAAAAAAAAAAAAAAAAANAAAAAAAAAAAAAAAAAAAAAAAAAAAATATCTTCATACAATACTATGTAATAACAAATTAAATTTTGGGAATAACAAAAGGTAAATAAATAGTGTAAAGAAGACTAATAGATTTGAAAAAAAGAACAGGTAAATATCTCATATTTGCACATTAAAAATCACTTAAAATCTTAAAAATAAAAAAAAAATAAATAAATAATGCAAAAACATTTAGTGCATGCAAATACATGATATTTGGAATTCATCAAAATCTTGATAGTTAAAATAACAAAAAGCAAGATAATAGTGAAACATGCAAATACTATTTATAACGTTCCGATGAAAATCTTCTATCAAGAACACATTTTATTTCTAGATAGAAAGAAACGACACCTTTCTTTCTTTTGGCTAGGGTTTCAAAGGTGCCTATATATATTTGATGAGATTAGGAGAGCTTTCGGGTCCCTCAAATTTGTCCAATGACTCCTCAGTTTGTCCAGAATCAAGCATTTGACAAAAATACTCAATAACCACTATGTACTTTTCAACTTTTATTTGACCCTAGAAGACTCAAACCACCCATCCTAGTCCATGCTCTTGAAAAATGATCGATAAAACAATATAGAGATGAACAAAGACTGCAGGTACCCAGACGACTTCCCTATTGGACATTGTCCTATATCGCTAACCATTAGCATCGTTTCCTTTGGATAGATGTTGCACATAAAATTCGGCATGATATTATACAACAGGAAAGAAGATGAAGTTGAATGGAAAATTATACAAATCATATACTAAGGGATGAAGATGAATGGAAAATTACACAAATCATATACTAAGGGAGCATTTGGTTAATTGGGTGAAAATAAGAAATTTGGATATGACATGTCTTGATGCCAATGGCATCAAATGATAGAGGTTATCGTGTCTAATATTTAAAAACAAATAATTAATAATCAAATTCCAACAAAATCTAATTTAGATGAGATATACTAAATTTGTGAAGAAATATACCCACACATAATTGAAGCAAGTGTGAGATTGAGAGGGCAAAATTGGAAAAATCTAATAGGGAAATGGGCCCTCTACACTACATTATGTTTTGGTCATAAATTAAAGAATTCAAAAAATAACCATTTTTTTCAATTGAGTGTTCCGTCTTGGACATTCTACGCAATTTCTCTAAATTTTAAAATATAAGTTAACCCATCAAATTGAGAGTTATAGATTTGGGCTTAGCTTATTGGTATCGTTTGGCCCAATTTGCCAAAATATTAAAATATAATATTGGCCCTCTAGCTTTGACAAAATAAATAAATTTGTTATACATACTAATTTGGTTGTAATTAGAGGTTCAAATCTACCAACTACTATATTAAAAAGAAAATATAGTATAAAAATGAAAATGAAAATCATATAACATAGTCAAATCAAAATTACTAATGAAAAATAAATGAAATTAAAATATCGTATATAGAACTAAATGGATCACCCTTATGGGTTTGGCAGACCCAATCCTAAGAATAAAGACCACAAGCTCAAGCCCAAGGGCTTAAGGTATTGTTTGAGCTTAGATTTAGCTGGCCCAACATGGGTTTAACCCTTGAGGTCGAGCCGACCTATTGGAGCCTATTAAATATTAAATTTTTAATTGTTTAAAAATATTTTTGTACATTTTATATTTTCTTAATGAGAAATGTTACTAAAATTTATTAAATATATATTTTCATTTTTATTGAATTTATTTTATTGTTATTATTTTTTTGACTTTTTTTCTAGATAAAACTATTGATATTATAAAATTTTATTTAGGGTTTAATTGTCTTGAAAAGTTTTATTAGTTTTAAATACTTTTAAAAAGAATTATGTCAATTAAAAGCTACAATATATCTATATATATATATTTTAAATTTTAAAATTTTTAATATATAGATTATAATATTTGAAGAATTATACATATGCATAGTATTTGAGTTGGCTAAATGATAGGTACTTCGAGACCATTTGGGTTGTGTTTATTTTACTGGATTGAAATTCGTACCTCGTTGCAATGAAATGATACTTCTTAAATTGATCACCATTTGTTTTGGTCTAGAGACTTCCTCACTCCATCTTTCAAATCTTTTTGTGAAGTCTAACTGTATGGATGTTGTTAAACGGTTGAATATATCATGAGGTAGCAGACATTTCTGAAGTCTCTTTCTTTACCAATGAAATTAAGGGGTGGAGTTGTGATGTTCTTCTTAACTAAAATGTGTCGGTACACTTTGTTGCATCGAAGGCTTTAGATTAAAGAAGAGTCTTCCATTCTTCAAAATTCCATATCCAAAGTAGTTTATAGAATTGATATCTCTTGATATAATCGTGTAGTTTGTTCGAACTTTTGGTTTTTTTTTCCAATTGAAAAAAAAGACTGTGTGTGTATGTGTCATACCCAGTTCTTAAAAAAAAAAAAAAAAATGAAAAAAAAAAAAAAAAATGAAAAAAAAAAAAAAAAATGAAAAAAAAAAAAAAAAATGAAAAAAAAAAAAAAAAATGAAAAAAAAAAAAAAAAATGAAAAAAAAAAAAAAAAATGAAAAAAAAAAAAAAAAATGAAAAAAAAAAAAAAAAATGAAAAAAAAAAAAAAAAATGAAAAAAAAAAAAAAAAATGAAAAAAAAAAAAAAAAATGAAAAAAAAAAAAAAAAATGAAAAAAAAAAAAAAAAATGAAAAAAAAAAAAAAAAATGAAAAAAAAAAAAAAAAATGAAAAAAAAAAAAAAAAATGAAAAAAAAAAAAAAAAATGAAAAAAAAAAAAAAAAATGAAAAAAAAAAAAAAAAATGAAAAAAAAAAAAAAAAATGAAAAAAAAAAAAAAAAATGAAAAAAAAAAAAAAAAATGAAAAAAAAAAAAAAAAATGAAAAAAAAAAAAAAAAATGAAAAAAAAAAAAAAAAATGAAAAAAAAAAAAAAAAATGAAAAAAAAAAAAAAAAATGAAAAAAAAAAAAAAAAATGAAAAAAAAAAAAAAAAAAAAAAAAAAAAAAGTAAATTGCAAAAATTACCTCTAATGTATGGTGGTAGTTGCAATAACACATTTTAAGTGTTAAATTGTATAATTGTATAAATTATAGCATTTGCATATGTTTGAAGGTTCAATTTTCATCATTTATGGGTCCAATTTTTTACAATTAGTGTAAGCTTGAGGGTCCAATCTTATTAAAATTAATCTTGGAAAAAATTTATATTATAAAAAAAATCAAAATTATTATTATTGAAAAATAAATTTCATACTAAATTAATTAATCCTAGTTTATTAATTAAGTATATTTAGGGTTGTTTTCAAATATAATAAAATAAACCAAAAATATTTACAAATATTATCTATATGCGATAGACTACTATTTGTGTCTATCGCGATTTATCGCAGATAAACAGTGATATTTTACTATTATTTGTTAATATTTTTAATAATTAAAATAATTTCCCGTATATTTAAGATATTTTTAACTAATTAATTAATAATTTATGTCAATAAATAATTGTATTCATTTCATAAACTTTTATTTCTAAAAAATAAAATAAATCAATATTTTAACAAATTATTATTAATTTATTAAAACAAATAATTTTAGTAATTTTGTTAAATTAATATCAATTAATGAATTAAGTATATTAAAAATAAAATTATATATAAAATGAAAAATAAAAAGATGAGGAAAAGAGAAAAGTCACAATTTCGAAAGGGTAAAGAAAACCTTGTCTATAAGAAATGTAAATGTTTGAGAATTACTTATTTTTAGGCAAAAGGTTGAAAGTCGTATAACAAAAAAAAAGTTTAAAATTAGAGTTCAAACATGTTGATGATAGATAAATGAGCATCCAGCAGAAGTTAATTTGATCAATTTTCACCTAAGATGCTCAATTTAGAGGATTAAACATGCAATTAAGAAGAAAAAATCAAAGTTCAAGAACACTTGATTGTAGACCACCATAAGAGTCTTCTCTACTATTTTCTAGGCTTAGATTGGATGGTGGGATCCAAATTTGTGGTGAGTTTGAAAAAGAATGAAGGTTGGGAAGAAGATGAACAAGGAATGAAATTTTGCAAAATTAACCCTTAATTTCACAAAATTCTTAACCATTTTTATTTCAAAATCATCTCTATTTATTAAAGAATAACATGCAATCCAATTGCATCAAAATTTGACAACAAAAAATGGTTAATTTGTTAGTTAATTGTGAAGAAGACAACCAAACTCCTAGCTTACTTAGTGGGAAAATCCAATCTTCAAAAATCAATTATAAAATCAATTTCCAATGAATTTCCAAAATTGAATTAAAATTGATTTTTAATTTTAAAAAAACAATTAAACAATTAAATAAAAATAATTTAATATTTAATTAATTAATTATTATTTTAACATTAAATAATAAAATAATATTATTTTTCCCACTTGTCCCAATTTTTCTAAAAAACCGATATGAATCCTTATTCATATGATTAATATTTAAATCATATTTAAATATTATAGTTAACTCTATTTGTACGTTTAATTCGTAATTAAACGTCGATATATCGTCTGACTTTCATTCCTTAAGCCAAAATTTGAACGGTTCAAACTTATTCACCACATTATCTAAGATTTTAGTCCATTTATGAGCTAGTAGAGGGACCTAATGGACCTACAGATCATGAGCTCCAACGATTTGAGATTAACTGGCCAAACTTTTTAACCTAGTTAACCAACATTTGTTAACTAACGGGACACTCCATTAAAGCCCGTAGTTGCACTCTCCTCACTGTATATATATTTGTGTCCATTTGATATAACGGGTCATCGATAAATCAATCCTTCACAGGTTTTTCATAACTTCAGCTAGGTCAAATACCGATTTACCTCTGAGTTACATCTTTTCTCCTTAAGTACCATTGTCCCTCTAATGAACAATTGATTTAGGATTTAATCACTAAATCCATTCCCTCTCGGGCCAGTGAGAGGATGTGGCCCCTTGTTTAAGTCCTGGGAACAATACTTAAGAGAACAACTTCTCTTCTATCCCTAAGTTGGGTAGGAATGAATTCCGTCTTGCAAATTCTATGTCCCCAACTATCTACCCAGTCTTATCCCTGAAATGGGAGGAATGTTGAGCAGCGCTATTGAGCTTACGCTCACCTATGCAGATCAAGGGATAATTCTGAATAAATAGGAGTTCATAGATAGCTCAAGATTCAGATTAAGTTATCTAAGTCATCGATAAGTGAAATTAATCAGTGTTAATCGTAAACGATGTTAATACGTAACAGTGATTATTTCAGGGTTAGTCTATGAGCAAATCAGGATCACTTCATTTATGACACTTTACAACATTAGTAACAATTATGAAGCCGGTCGTATTCAATAGTGTCTCCAAGAAGAGGTACCCAACCTCATCCATGTATTATAGACTATTGAAGCTACTTACTCGAACTTGATACTGTTTATGTCTCCACATAAAGTCCAAGTACTCATGATAGTAGCCAAGGGTTCGTAGTTTAATTGGATTTAGAGTTAATAAATAATTAATTCACTTGAATAACTTCATATGTACTAAAATTCACCTATTTATAAAAGGCTACGAGTTTTAGGACATACAACCCAACAATTGAGGCTGAGAACTTTAGTAAATTGACTTTATTTGTTATGTAATTTACAATTATTTGATAGGTTTATCTAATTTTCATTATATATTGTCTCTTTATCAGATAAGTTTTAGAATTTAGATAGATTAATTCATATATTTTTTTGATTTGATTCAAAATTTGTGGGAGTATGTTGATTTTGGATAAAGGATAATTTGGCATATTAGTTATTTCTCTATTCTATTTAAAATAGAATTTAGCTATTTTTCAAGGAAGAAAAAAGGTCATTTGTGTAGTTGCCCATAGCTTTATCTTTATCTTTATGGAAAGAGCTCTTAATTCATCCTGAAAAAGTAGAAGCAATTAGTTGGACCTATCACCTAATGTCATCAAAGTTTGTTTTCCTCATTAGCCTTTGTTTATATATACACACACATCCAAGAAAGTTTAAATTTTATTTAGTATCTAAACTTTTATGTTGGTTATATTTTCGTCTTTGAATATTTATTTTACTTCTTAAAAAAAACAGATTATTTTGGTCTTTACTATGATACCTTTCTATCTTTAAATCATCTTCTCAATGTTTGTCTCTAAATTATTGGCTAAAAATTACGCTCATATTAAAATGATACTAAACATACTCAAAACTAAGTTATTAATGTGTTAAAAGAAAAATAAAAGAAATGACCAAAATAATTCATTTTTTTAAAATTTCATAAACTAAAATAAACTTTTAAAGGAGTGTTTGGGGCACTAAGATGGTTATTATAGTTTGTGAAGTTATAATAGTCTAGTCTAAGTTACAAAAGATGAGAGATAATTGTTACAAATAGCAAACACTATAGACAATGAAGGTTTTCAAATAATCTTTCAGTAGCTAAGTATAAGATATAATAATTGAAAATTTTAATTATTATAATATGAGGCCCAAACATTGGATGAGCTATAATAACCAACTTCATTCGAGGTAAGTAGGGCTCGAATGACATCTAAAAGTTTACAAACCAAAATAAAACAAATTTCAAATTTTAGGAATTAAAATGGATATATTTAATACTTCAAAGTTTAAAAACCAAAATATAATAAGCTTAGAAGTTTGGAGACCAAAATATAATGGTTTTTTTTTTTTTTTTTTTGGAATTTACTTTTTAAAACTTATTATTGTAGTTTTATTTACCATATGCAAAGAGGTTGGTCCTCATCGTCTCTTCGAAAAACGAAGATAGTTTGATTTATTTAGTTCAAATTGTGTTGGGGAATCTTTGTTTCGTTGGAGTTCAACATCGATCAAATTTGATGAATTTGAATTTCAATATTTTGTATGTTATTTTCAATATTTTACTTTCTTTGAACCCATATGTTTGATCAACATCAATTTGCCTCTATATTTAATTCTGAAATCAAGTTGTACAAAGTCAACTTCTATGTCCTATAATATCAACTCGATTATTTTATTTTTCTTTCGTATTAAGAAAATTATTATAAATAGAAAAAAATATTAAACTATTTACAAATATAGCAAAGTTTTACTTTCTATCTAGATCGTGATAGGTCTAAATAGACACCTATTTGTGTCTATCTAGGTCTATCATAGTTTATCATAGATAGAAAGTCAAATTTTGCTATATTTATAATTATTTTCAACAGTTTTTCTATTTTTGAAAATATTTCTTAAAATTATAAATTTATCTTCCAACTTTGAAGACTTATATTTATTTTGTCCTGAACTTATCTAATAGATTTTTAAATTTTAAATTTTATATTAAATAGAATTTTGAACTTTTCATTTTATGTTTAATAAGTCTATGCAAAATTTAAAACTTTTTAAAATTAATGGACTTAAATATAAATTTTAAAATCTCATGGAACCTGAAGAGTTTATTTGGTAGGCAATCTGAAAACAAAAGTTCGAAAAGATTCAATGAAAACATAACGGTGTTCCATGTTTTCTCATATTTGTTTAGTAACAGATTCAGAAATTAAATTCAAATTTAACCAATTGTTTAAAATATGTTCAATGATATATTTAAAAACCATAAAGCTAATATCATAGAATTTATAATATATTATATAATTCATATTTTAATTTAACAAACAATTGAGTTTATAAAAGGAAAATTATTTTAAATGACAAAACTGCTGAAAATATTTACAACTAATAGCAAAATAAACCGTTTATCTACGATAGACCACAATAAACTATTATCTGTGTCTAATTTGCAATATGTTGCGGTCTATTGCAATTGACAGTGAAATTTTGTTATATTTGTAAATATTTTGGTTCTTTTTGCTATATTTAAAAAGAGTTCCTTATAAAATGTGTTAATATTTTAAAATCTATTTTAATATAATCGTCGAAAACATGAAAATGTTAGTTTTCAAAATTTATACGTATAAATCACATAATGCTAAAATAATTTTAAAAAACAAAATTCAAACTAACTACTAAATGCATATTCTCTAACTAAAACATAAAACATAATTTAATTGTCTAAATAACCTCCAAACTTTCAATTTTAAGTTAAATGAGGAAATACAACTTCAAATTCAATGACTAAATTTGTAATTTGAACTTCAATGGTCAACAACTTTGAAAAAGAAGAAGAATAAAATAATTGAAGTTTCACACCTTCAACTAAGTTTTCTTCTCTAAATAAACATTATCGAAATGAACACGTTACTTGATCTTATACTGAAAGCTTTCGCTAGCTGAAAAAGCTCTATGTTCATCTTCATATCCTTTGATGCTTTCCTCCTCGTGAGTGCGTTAAAAGTTCACGCAAGCTTCCCACTTGGGCTGGCCCAGTTCCTCAATATTCCCTTAAATTCTTGTATTAGATAACCCCAATTGACCGTTGATTCCAATTAATAAGCAAAGCCCTCAAAATTGATCTATAATCTTCTTCCGTAGCCGTACAGATCCTTCAATTCAATCGCAAGCTTCTGTTCTTGCTCTGTTCATGGTCATTTCGGTACACCCATTTGATAATTTCTTCTCCAAACTGGAAGATCATAACCATCATCATGAATCGGAAGCGGTTTCGGCAGCGATTCAGAGATTTCACGCTCAAATCTCGATTCGTTTGAACGATGTGGGGTTTTATTTGAATAAACCCACATCAGAAATCCTCTCGTTTTCGTTGATCAAGCGGTGTTTCGAATTGCTTCGTATTCAGCACAGGGCGTTTGCGAAGTTGCTTGTGGAAATTGACTACCCAGTTCGGAAACATGAGGGTTCATCAGGGGATGAGTTTCTTAAATACACATTGAAATTACTTGATCTTTTGAATTCGATTAGTTCGTGTATTGCTCATCTGGGTCAAGCTCGTTTGAAGCTTTCTCATGCTTTGACCTTGGTGGAGGCTTCTCCTTCCTCTGCTATTGATCGTTTAAAGCCTATAGGAGGATCAGGCTGTTTCAGCAAGGAGCTGATTAAGGAAGGTGAAAGTGGAGAGATTTGTGTGGAAGTTGAGAAATCTGAGAAAGAATTGGTGGTTTGTCGTGCTTTGATGATTATGAAGCAGATTGGTTTTTGGGTTTGTGGGTTTGTGATTTCTGGATTGAGTGGAGATGCTGACGCATTCATGGAGATGAGAAAATCATCCAGGGAATTTGGAGTTTCTGGTTTGGATAGATTGGATTTTCCTGTTCACAAAGCAATTTGTGAATCTGGGGTTAGATTGAAGGAAATTAAAGAGGTGAATGATGCAGTTGAGCTCCTTGTTGCTTCCATGGCGGCTGGGAAAAGCAACGATTCAGCTGAGAATTTGCAGAAAAGATTAGAGGTTCTGGAGAAGGAGATAGATGGCTTGAGGAAGGAAGTTGATTCTATCTTCTCTGATGTTTTGGAAGAGAGAAGCAAATTGCTTGATTGCCTAAGACAGAGAAATCAATAGCCATGGTTGGATTGTTTCTACTTTTTAACATATTGAATTGTGATTGTGAGTTGTAGTGTATGAACTTTACTCTTGAATTGCAATATAAATAATACAAGTTTACTATTGATTACTTTCTTTCTGAAAGCTGATAGCAAGAGAGAGCGGGCAGCTTAGAATTCAATACACATTGAAACTTTAGATTGACATTCCAAATTTGATTCAGTCACAGAAGTGAAGCTGAAAAAATTACAGATCAGCTAACAAATAAGCCAGAAAGAATAGCTAATATTCCTTCTTTAGGTAGCTACAAGTGAAGGACTAGAGTTTGCAAACTTCTTAACAAATGACTCCAAAATCTAATAAAACTAGCTACAACAATGTCATTTTCATGACTAATCTCCTACACGAGGATTTCTAACTCTCTCTGTTTCAATGGTTTCAGAGTCACCTAATGAATATTTGCAGTTTCTGAAGGTGGAGATGAAACTGATTATCCTGGTTCGTCTCATCAGTGTCTGTGCAGCCATTCTAATAATCAGAATGAACAATAGAGAGATCATAGTAGGCCCATTTGGCTCCCTGAATCATTTGAATGAGTGTCTCTCTCACCCTCCTTTCTCTTGCAATAAACATGAGATGGCAGCCTGGGCAACAGGGAGGATCAATTTAAAAACATACCCAATAACCAATAGTACAATGGAAGAAGATTGCAAAAGCAGAGTTGGGGACCTTTTCCTGTTATCATTTCACTAACAGAGAAACCAGAGGGAATTGTTTAGAAGAATAGAGCATAAAGATACTGGTGAGGATGTTACACCGTGTTCTCAATATGTCATAATATTTGAACTAGAGAAGAATTTAAATGCAGGTAGGACTAGAACAATTTCATAATTCAGTTAAAGCAAGCTTACCCCAAGTGCAAGGTGGTGTCTGAATCTCCTCTTTCAATTTCAGAGTTGCAGGCCATATCAGGGCTTCTAATGCCAATGTTCTTCTGCTCTAGGGAGCAGTATTCAAGATAAGCAGGCAGCGGACAATCAACTGGCGGAAACAGACACCGAAGCTCACTGACCTACAATGGATGGTGGGGTAAAATCATAAAAACTCATGCCTTAGTAAATATATAATGACTCTTAAGTTAGTATCGGCAACATCTCCTTGCCTGTCTACGTAGAGTTTCGTTCTCAAGCATTGCTCGTTGTTCCTGAAACAAAAATGTGAACAAATAATTCCATGAGATTTTTAGCTGCAGGTGAAATGAGGTTTCCGTAGATGAAATAGGCTGACCATGCCGTTACTTTTACATGATCTTCAATTTTCAATGCAGTTCTCATTCTCACCATGCTAATATCATCGTTACTGGGTTTAAATCATATTTGAGGCCCTAAATTTTTGCAAGTCATCAGACGGTATAGTTTCAAACGTTTTGTTTTAGAACGGTAGAATCCATTTTGGTTCTTATCTTTTGAATTATCATTGTGCAATGTGCATTTAGCAGAAATTTTGCACGCATCATGTGAACTTGGGTTATAAGTCTCATATATTGAGTCTATTACCAACGGGCAAATTTGACCAAACCAAAGCAAGAAATTGTGGGAGTTTGCGGATAGGACCTAAGAAAACTTCTACAAGTATAAAGATCAAAATAAAGTAGGCACAAAAGCTTCGGGACCAAGATAGGTTTCGAACTCATTATTATTTTCAGAGTGGAGGCAGGGGAGGATGCGTCATTGTCATCGAAAGCATTGATAACCACGTGAGTTATTTGACCATCAAAACTTGAATTATCAAGTTCTAAGCTATTATCATGGACCATAACAACAAACTAAATACGAAAACATTAGTTACCACTATGGTTTAGCATGTTATTAATCAAAGTTCTCTCTCTGAGGTTTCATTTTTCAAGGATTAACCTACTTCTAACTCACTTAAGTATCAAAATTTGAAGAGACTTAAAAAGTAAAGGCACAAAATATATTAAGTCACCTGTACCCTTGATTGCTCTAGTTGCTCCATCAGTAACTGTTCCTAAAGAAATAGAAGGCTCATCAAGGTTTGAAAGGAAATCTTACAGAAAATCACTAATCTGAATATTTTTACTTAAGGGAGATAAAAGAAAAGGGGTAATCAAACCCGAACCTTCTTCTCTTTCACCAGTAATAGCCCTTCATTTAGTTGTTGCTCCAGGTTCTGCAACTCTTTGAAGCCTAAGCCAGTGAGATCCTTTCCCAATAGCTGTCTGCACAGCAAAAAATGATAAAATACATATAAAAGATACAACTTCACTTTAAAGATCACGCTTCAAGTCAATTGACATACAATTGTTTCATTTGCAGAGTTGTTATTTCGTCTCTTAGAATGTCTACTTCCTCATGCTCTTGCTTCTGGGGAGGAAGAAACTGTCAGAAGAATAATGCAACGTAATGTCCGAGAACATCCAAATTAAACAAACAGCCAAGCAGTTATAACCGAAAACAATAACAATCAATATATTGCAAAATATAGAAACTTTGCTGTACAAATACTCCTTTATCAACCTTGTCTTCAATGTGATGAAAAATATAATATTCTCGAGGTATCGCCCTAATCTAAATAACATAATTGTTATGTTACAAGCTTAGTTTCTGAACTTTTAAATTTGTGTTAAATAGGTACTTCAACTTTAAAATGTTTCTAGTAAGCCTCCGAATTTCGATTTTATATCTATTAAATTTTTGAACTTTCAATCATCGGTATACCTATTCAAATGTTTTTTTTTTTTTTCTAAATGGACGAACCTATTGGAAACAAAATTAAAAGTTAATGTTGTATTAGATTCAACATTTAATTTTATGTTTAATAGATTCATTAATTTTTTAAAAAGGTTGAAAGTGCTAAGGCTTATTAAACACAAATTTAAAAGTTCAAGGACCTAAAATTCGAAAGCCTATTAAATAAAAAAGTGAAAGCTTGATGACCTATTGAATACTATTGAAATGTTCAGAGACCTATTAGATACGGGCATGAAAGTTCATTTGTAATTTAACCTAATATAGAACAATCAGTACCTCGACCTTGTGCACGTCTACTGTAGCCTCTGAAGATTCTACACATTTGTTGTATCTTGCAAGAGTATGCTTCATGCTGCCCAAATAAGGATAAAATAGATTACACTAAACTTCATTTGTAATAACGAGAGAGCAAATGATGATCTACATTCAGCACTTGATTTCAAGCTTCAGTCAATCTTCAAAAAAACATCTCAATTAGATTTAGGTACTCCTAAAAGAAACATATTTTCGAAAAGAATCCAAGTAGACATTTTTATATTTCAACCTCAGTTATTTACTCCTTTTTGAATGAACGAAAAGATGGACGATGGCAAAGACATATATTTTGATTACAACTATCCCTGTTGATAAATGTGTTGCATAATATTCTCTGTTTGAGTCATGATTTATGTAGTGTAAAAAACAACATCAGAAACAAAACCAACTTCAAACCACATAAAAGAAGTAGATTTCATTCATAAGTTTCCTCTCCCATTGCTAAAAGCAGATCCAAATCTTATGCCAAACCTCAAATCTCCATACAAGCAATGGCCGTGATGGAAGAATGAATGAAACAGAGTTGAACACCAAAAAGAACATGAAAGAGCTCAAAAAGAAAAAACCGAGCAAGGACAAGGAACGAGAAGTCAATTCGATTTAAAACATTTGCAGTGAAAATCACATTTTGGTCTTGCCTCGAAAGACATGTCAAACAATCATGAGATCCTTCAAATAAGCCTTCCTGACATGATAAGATATTTTAAGAAAGGGGGCTATAGCATGTTCAGTAATTAGAAAGCTTTCAGACCAGATACTGTAAAATCAATGAAAATCTTTCGGCAGCACCAAACTTAAACTTACTACATGAAACTTAGAGTAATGATTCAAAACAGTGTTGTGTCCACACATGGAGAAGAAAGAAAATAGAATGAAGAAGTTAAATACAGTCGAGTACAGAGACACCCAAAAACTATCTAAAACATTAATAAAAGGAAAAAAATATGCAATGAAGAAGAGTAAGAATGAAGCATTCTATTCAGCAAACACAATGACTGCTTCAAAGCAGGAAAAAGGAAACATGCAATGTGCAAACAAAAACACCAAAACCTCTACAAGATTCAGCTCAATTTCTCCAATATCTGATGAAAATCTAACACTATTCTCTAGAAAAATAGAGTACTTACAACTAACATGCAAAAGGGGGATGATAAAACAAGAAGAAGAAAGAATCAAGAGTGTGTATAGAAAACACAAACCCAGCACTGGAAAACTCGAAAAGCTTGCCAGTATTAGAGAAGATAATAACAGCAACTTCAGCATCACAAAGAATAGCAAGTTCTTGAGCCTTCTTAAGCAACCCAGCTCGTCTCTTCGAGAATGTAACTTGCCTGCTATTAGCATTCTCAATCCTTTTGATTTCAATCTTCCCTCGACCCATCTCAAAATACCCAAAATCCCAAACACCCAGTTGATCAAAACCCTCAAAAATTTCAAGTTTAAATCGAAATCCTCAAAAATCCCCCCCGCCAAAAAAAAACACACACACGAAAAAAAAAAAAAAAAAACGAAAACCCCCTATCGTATTCCCCCTTGTTTTTGTTGCCCTCAACCCTTTTTTTTCCCCTTTCCTTTCCCCGTTTTCCAGGTTCAATATTTGCCCATTTTGGAGCCTGTGATAAACTTGGGAAAGAGGGTAAAAGATAACCAAATTTAGAGAAGAGAAGATAAAGGAGCGTGAGAGAGCGTTTTACCCCAAATGGCAGAAGAGGCTGGAAACGGCAACCTTGCATGGCTCTGTATACTATATAGAGTTATGCATGACTCCTTTTGCCACATTTAGAGTGTTTTCGGTGTTTATAGGTCTCTTTTGAAGGGACCCACTTTCTTCTCTTTCTCTCTCCCTTTTTCTTTTTCCCTTTTTTCTCCATTGTTTGTTTCAAAATCAAATCTTCCCCTTCTCTGTTTTTCCATTTTCTTTTAAGTTCTTCATCAGTTCTTTGGCATCTCAGAGACGACAAGTCGTCTTCTTCATTTTTTCCATTTCTTTAATCTCTTTTTCTCTTTCCACTGATTACTTGAATGCTGTATATGGCAATTTAATGGTTGCTGCTTTTAGTATACATATTGCCAAATATAGGTGTGGTTGCCTGGTGGCTATTCCACATATTTTGCTCCTTTCTAGTTTTGGACTTTCTCTCTTTTTTATAATCTTTTGGTTTTGGTTTTATTAACTCTTGGAATTTTCCTTTTTCTTTTCTTTCCTTTTTTTAATTTTGTCATTCAAGATATATATTTTTTTTTTTAACAAATCAGGTTAATCGGGTCGGGCCGAGATCGTTGGAGCAAAAATTAGTAGATATAGAATCGATTAGTATCTTAAACGGTAATCTTTTCCACACTAGTTGAACTTAATAAAACAAAAACAAGAGAATCAAGACAAAGAAGGTAACATGTGTCTTAATTAGTACAAAGTTTTTTCTTTAATTATTATTATTTTTTATATGTATAATACACCGAATGAACTTACAATGTTATTTTTAGGGAAATATTACATTGTGATTACTTCTATGGATCATGTATTAGGTTGTTTTCAAATATAACAAAATGAGTCAAACTTATTTACAAATATAACAAATGTCGGTTATAGACACACTAATAGACATTTACTATTGTCTATCATTATCTATTGATAAACGAGGATAGATGTGTCTACTACTGATAGACAGTGAAATTTTGTTATATTTTAAAATATCTATAACTATTACGTATTTGTGGTTTGAAGTTCTTTTATTTGTATTGCTAAATTTATTTTGAATTAAGAATCTATAACAAATACAAGAGACTTTAATTTGAACTTTAGTTTCGAGAAAGATCATTGTTTTAGTATTTTTTAATAAGTTTAAAATTAAAAATTTAGGTTAGGAAAGTGTCTCAAAACTTTAACTGAAGTAACAATTTAGTCTTTAAATAAAATTTCTTAAACAGGTAGATTGATAAATTGGTCGAAAATTAAATTTCTTTATAAATTATAAATGCTAAATCGTACAATAAAAATTGACACTTAATTTTGATAAAAGTTTTCATGATAGGAACTAAATTGTAATCTACATGTAATATACTTAATTTTGATAAAAGTTTTCATGATAGGAACTAAATTGTAATCTACATGTAATATTACATTAGATCATCATGTCCATATTTATTAACTAGAAAATAAAATACTAACAAGTGGGTTTAATTGTTTTTTCCTTTTTGGCGCCAACAAAAGGAAATAAATTATTCTTTATATAAAATTTAATAGTTAATTTATTGAGAAATGGTGCTCATGAATGTATAATAATTTTAAAAAGAAAGCCAATATATGGAGACAGAGTGGATAATTTATTCTACTCACATTCTAAAAAAGGATGATTTTTTTTGAATCTTTTGGAATTTTCATCGTTCTTATCAATAGTATAATTTGTTAGAGTACATTGTATTTTAATTGTGGTAAATTCATGAAAATGGTTAATCTCTAGACCATGGTTGAGTTTAATTGTGGATCTATTGGGATGATTGAATTTTTTTTTTTTTTCACTTTAAGTTAAAATTGAATGCATGGAAATGAATATATAATTTTTTTTTAATATATTGAATATTATTTCATTCTTTACACTAGCTTTTATAAGACAAATCCAAATATAGTACTAGAGAGAGGTAGCAATATGAAGACCCAAATTATACTACTGTCATTTGGTAATTTATTTTCCACATTTTGTTATTGTCAATATGAATTGTCTGATTTTTTTTTTTTTTTTATAGCGTGAGTGTTTGGGTTAGCTGACACACATCTCAACTAATTAAAACTCGTTTGACCTTACAATATTTGAGTGTTAAAGAAACTCGTTGGATATTAATTCCTAATTACATGACCATTATAGATTAAACCTATGATCTCTTATCCATGTACTGAATTGCTTAATTACTTTAAAAGATTTTTTTTTCTTCCATTCTGTGTTTGTTCGATGTGTGGGGATCAAATCAAGTATAGTAATAGCGTTTTATCCTAGAAGCTAGGATAAGGTTGAAAAATTTTGTATATTCCTTTTAAATGGTAGTTTTATTGTTTGAAACATAATTGTAGTGAAGTTGTTTGTTTGAATATTTTCCTTCATTGTTTTTTTTATGTAATACTAAAAAGGTTTAAATTCTATTTTTGTTTATGCTTTTTCAACTTTGATCTAGTTTAACCATCCTAGGTATAAAATATGTATATTTTTGTCAATATGAATAGATTTGTCAACATACTTGGTGATTTTGGTCTACAAATTATATAAGATTATTTTTGTCTATGTATCTCATATTCTCTCCCACCAACTTTAAAATAAGTGACTATTTGGGTTTAGTACATTACTGTTTCTATGTTTTGGGATGAGTGTTAGAAATTTAGAATATTGTTTCTTTTTTGTTTCTATTGTGAATGATTTTTTTTTTTTTTTTGTTCCACCTAGTGTTTTTCTTCACTCTCATATTCTATTTTTAATTATATTATACTATAGTTCATTAATTTTCGAATCTTCTGTTTAGCTTATGAAAGGTTTCATAAATTAAATAAATAAATAAACATGTAGTCTTCAAATTTTCTTTATAAACTATCGATAAAAAAACATCACATAAACTTGTTAGTGAATTAATTACCTTATGAAGTAGACTGTTTGGACTATTGTGTTTTAAATCTCTTAGATCTCATAGTTTTATAAATTGTAAATATATTTTATTTATTCAATAAAATAAGAAGTTATTTTATTTATCTTTTGCATTAACTCATGGTTATCTTCTGTAAACTTAAACATGTATGTGGCTAACATACAAGGTTGAATCATGTTTAAGTAATAACCAAAAGGTTTGTAGTATAGGGAATAAGGTTGGGTGTGTTATTCTGGTAACACTACGGATACAATCCATTTTGTAATTGTTATAAAGAACTGTAAATTGTTACAAACGATTTGATATTAATCGTTTATGTGGAGACATGTGAGTAGGGGTATCTTATGCAAAGAGTTTGTATAAGATTAAACTGCAAAATTTTTAATTTCTTTTTGGAACACCGTTAATTGAAGAAATTAACATTTCATAAGATGATTAGAGGTAACTTGTCATGAATCCTGAGTGAATTATGAACTCCTGTCTATGAGAACAATTCTTTGATTTGTATGGGTGAGAGTGGCCAGATCGCCGACTCAATATGCCTACCAATTTAAGGATTTGTCTAATTAGGAAGTTGTGAACATATATTCACAAGATGATATTCATTCCTTTTTCCGTGTTTAGAGTAAGTAGATAAATTGCTCCCTTAAGAGCCGATTCCAGTTCTTGAACAATGAGGCCTCACCCTCTCACTGGCCCTAGAGGGGTTAGTTTAGAGTTGGACTATAAACAGTTTGTTTATTAGAGGATTAATGGTACTTAGGGAGCTAAATATAACCACTGGGATAAAACGATAATTTGACCCGACTATAGTTATGAGTAATTTGTGAAGATTCAACTTACTATTGATTAGTTAATTTCACGGACATAGAAATATATCTATAGTATAAAGAGTGCAACTGCAAGTCTTTAGTGAAGTGACCTACAGTTAACATTGATTAATCTAATTAAAGAGTTTAATTGATTAATCACATATCATTGGGCTACTAACTATAGGTCCCATTGCTAGCTCATTAAGGATATTTTGGTTTAGTTTGAATTGTTCAAATTAATAAGCGAGTTAATTATATGTGATACAATTAGTATAATGTATATAGATACATTATAATATAAAGTTTATTTTGAATGAGATTCAAAATTTATACTTTATATTATAAGATAGATGAATATTTAAATAAGATTTAAATATTAATTATATGAATGAGATTCATATAAAAACTATAGGTTAAAATTAATATAAATGAGATTTATATTAAGGCTATAGGTTATGTGATAGAAGATTATTTGAATATGATTCAAATTTAAATTAAATATGAGATATTTATTAATTTATTTTATTTTATTTTATTTATTAAACATGTTTTAATATATTGTAATTAAATTAATTTTAATTAATATTTTTATCTTATTAATTAAAAATAACTCACACATAGTGGAGAGTTATTTTGACTCTCTCACAATTTTTACATAAAGAGGAAGGGGAGTTACAGAGATGTGCAAATATCACAACACATAGAAGAGTTTTGTGAAAAACTCTCTCCCTCTCCAATTCTCTCTTCCTCTAAAAGGACTACTCCCTTACCAAAGAAATTGAGAGCCCACAACTCCTCAGTTGATTCTTCCTGGAGAATAACAAGGAAGGTTTTGTGGTGGTGTTCCAAAGAGGAAGTTTTTGCTACATTTGTTGGAGTTCGTGTTTTGGTGAGAAGTTTTGTTAAGACAGTCTTCAAAGGTAGAAAACCTCTAACCCTTAATTTTGTTGTGTTCTTGTAATTTATGTTTTCCAAAAGAAATTTAATGACACATGGCTATCACTCGCTTCCGCTGAGGATTTAATTACTTCATAGACTTTATAGGAGTGAGTTCACTCAAATATCCTAATATTTGAAGCTAAATATAGTAGGTTTTTGTTGGGCTCTCAAAACAACTATTTCTAAGTGTAGGTACCAACAACGAGTAATATAAAATGGATAGAGTTCACGTATCGACTCCCAAAGGAACATAGTAAAATAATTTAGTTTTGCAAATAAAGACCTCCTTAAAGTTTGCAATAAAAGATAACCAAGAAAATCATTGAAATAAAAGAAGGATAAAAGTAAAGTGAGAATAGCAGGGAAAGAAATGATGTAAAAAGTAATGAGAAAAACGAGTGGGATTTAAAACTGTTTCAACCTTTGGGGAAAATTGTGCCCACCTTGGGCTCACAATTACTTTGCTCTACTAGACACAGACACAATGTAGCAGACAATCCAGATGTATCAACGCTTTTCTTTTTCAAGCAAGGGGGTTAAATTATATGTGATCAAATTGCACTTGCAATCTATCCTAATCGACACTTCAACACAACAATCGTATATTATCTAACTCTTTCAATATTACACTTAACATGGTATGATCACCTAGGTGATCAAGTGTGACATCCCAAATTTTCAAGTAATTTGTTTTTTAAAAAAAAAAATTATTTTCTTGAATTATTTGGTTAGTTGTTTGAATTTTGAAGCTTTAATTGGATTATGTTGAGAAAGTAATTCAATTTAAAGTAATCGTGATAAAAAGATTTGGATTTGATTCAATTAGTGGAAAATTGAATTTATTTGGGAGAGATTTAAAAGTTGGATTTAAATTAGAAATTGGGTGAGATTTAAGAACTTGATTAATTTAAGAAAATATGAGGATAAGTTAGAATTGAATTTAAGTTTGGGAATTGATTTGTTAGAAGATATTTTGGTTAAATAAATTATTAAGTGGTGGTTGGAAAAGATTTGATTTGATGGGTTGAGGAATATTATATTAAATAAGTTGTGTTTTGTTTTGGGAAAAGGAAAAGGAAAAGGCAAAGGAAAATGGAAATTTAAATATATATATTTAGGGTTCTGGAAAAGGAAAAGGAAAGAGAATTTAAAGAAGTATATATATATATACTTAAGCCAATCTTGGATGTCAATGGGTTTGCAAGTTGTTGCCCAGCTGTTCTCTCTGGCATTATCCCTTTTCGTGAGTTACGCTAGGATTTCAAGACTTGGTTAGGTCAGGACTGTTTGGGTAAGTATTGTTGATTTTCTCGTAATTTCGTGAATTGGTTTTAATTGTTGTTACTCATTGAGGTTGGATTTTAGATTCAGGCTTCCATGAATTTTGGAATCAGAAACAAGCTGTCCAAGCGGGTTTAAGGGTCTATTTTGGTTGGACTCATTGTTTGAAGTATGGAAGAAGATTGTGGCTTAGTTGCACTTTGGGGTTTTAACTCAAGCATTTTGTGAGAATTGGCTGCTTGGTTAGCTATTTGCACCTAGTCTCAATGTAAGTGGTCTTACTACCTGAACCGCCTTCCTGCCATACGTTTAGTTGCCATGATGAGTAAAATTTATAAGCCCCATGTGAGATAGCATGCTTGTATGAAATACCCATGTTTAAAGGATGTATGTGAAATTGCCATATGTTTAGTTGCCTTGATGAGTAAAATTCCTAAGCCCCATGTGATATAGCATGCTTGTATGAAATTCCCATGCTTAAAGGATGTATGTGAAATGCATATGCATGTATTATGAGATGTTTATAAACAGCGCTGTTAATGTATGAATTCATGGAAGGAAAGGAGTGAGAATTGAATTTGGTCACCCTACGTCGGTTGGATGTTCACTAGAGGTTGTGTTCCTTCGGGTTCACCAGAGGTTGTGGTCCTTTGGGGTCACTAGAGGTTGTGTTCCTTCAGGTTCACCAGAGGTTGTGTTCCTTCGGGTTCACCAGAGGTTGTAGTCCTTCGGGGTCACTAGAGGTTGTGTTCCTTCGGGTTCACCAGAGGTTGTGTTCCTTCGGGTTCACTAGAGGTTGTGTTCCTTCGGGATCACCAGAGGTAAGAGTTCCTTCGGGGCTCCAAAGGTTGTGGACATCCAAAACCAACTGTAGGGCGAGTATAACCAGTTCCCTATAAAAGTATGTTAGATATGCCTGCCTTATGATTGATGCACTTAAAGGACTTGGGTGCCTAGCCCGGCTCCGGTAGTGGGGTCACTTACTGAGTAATATAATTGCTCATTCTTTCATCTTATTTTTTTTCAGGCAAGGGAAAGAACGTGCTGGCGAATAACAAGAGGAATCCTTGATGGCTTCACGGGACCCGCAGTAGCTTCCGCTTAGTACTGCATGTTTTAATGAGTTTTGTTAAATTGTCAAATTTTGTTTTGAAGTTTGTCTTTTATTTGCATGAGGATTCCTGTTCACGAAATTTTATTGATTTTTTGATAGGGGTACCCCGAACCAAAATTCTCTTTTATATGTTACGCATTGTTTTCTTGAGTTTTAAATAAACAGAAATTTCCATGGAAAGCATTATATCTTTCTTACTACCCGTACAGTGTCTTTCTTGAAAATTTGCATGCATTGAGTAATGGTTCGTTTAGAATGTATTAGTCGGGTCGTTACATCAAGCTAGTTTGAAAATAATTAGTAAATGAATACAAAGTGTTGAGCAAAAGTAAAATGGTCAACAATGGAGCTTTTAATATTTCTTTTCTTAGGACATCCAAATATTTGAATATCAAGAAAAAATTTAGTTTATAGGAGAAAATAAAGAATAGAAGATAGAAAAAATAAATGAACTCATATCCATGTGAACTTGAATCAAAGCAACATTAATATGAATGTAAAGATGAAAAACAATGATATAAGATTTGAAAAGATTACATAATATTTGAAAAAAAATATATAGAATCTCGATATTCTATCGTTAACGTGTACAAAATTTCAATTCTCTGTACAAGACAAGACTCGGGGGACTTGCTTGAGCCTATAAAAGCCTTTACAGAGCCGATCTTCCTTATTTTCTGAATAGTAATATTCAGCCAACAATCAATAGGCAAATAGTGGAAGAAAAAATGACACAACGTATGAAGTTTTTACATAACAAAATTAAGCTCAAGAAACAAAAATTGTTGATGTCATAGCGAATGTTTGTTTTTGCAAAAATAAGAAATTAGATATAAATTAAAATATTACCTCAGAATTAGGCTATTCTTCAGCTTCCTTATCTTTGATTTTAATTAAATTTAACATAAAGCCTCGAGAATCCTCCTTCAATGCCGTCATGAAGATATCTAAACAGAGAAATTGCAAGAAAACATCTCAACAAACAAGACACCCATATTCCTCAACAAACAGCAGATTTGGGTATTCCATTCCTCAACTCATTCGCATAAATTAAGAAAGGCTTTTAGGGTTTTTTTTTTTTTTTTTTATCATAAATAGCTCTAAGATGGAGAAATTAAGAATCAAATCTAGAAATTACAGCTTAAAATGCAAAAGAATAGCAAAAAAGAGAAAGTTTGAAACAAAAGTAACTGATGAAAAATAGTGAAAATCAATTTAACTTATAAATTGCTCAAATCGATCCACAACGCACAAAGATGCTTAAATCAGTGAACAAAGCAGTCCAACGAAGGAGAAAGTTAGAATTATAGAGATGCTCGAACAGATTGAGGAGGATGGAAGAGAAGAATGAGAGAGAACAACCGACAGAGACGTAGAGAGATAGATGAAGTTGATCCTCTCGTTCTCTCACGAATGAATGTGTAGAGCGCACAATATTCTTGAAGTTGATGTCTTGGAAGAAAGTTTGTATTAATAAAAAAAAAAAAAAAAAAAAAAGAAGAAATTTAGTTTTCAAGTATGATTCAACTTCAAGAGCCTTGATGGTTGGAAGAATTCTCTCCGACTCTTTGGAATCCCCTTTATTAGAGTTCTATGGTGGGTTTCATAGGTTTGGGTTTGGCTGGTCCATAAACCTAGCCTTTGGACCCAAATAATTGGATTTGGGCATTTGAACCAAATTAACCCTATTTTTGGGCTCAATTGGAATTAGCCCAAATATTAATATCAAATTAATTTATTCGATCCAACGGTCAAAATGAAAACACATGGCATTATCTGGATTTGCCAACTTATGTCTCTAATTTCAATTTGGAACACATGTTAACTTTGAATTAGTCCCAAATTTGATTATTTGTAATTTTGCCATTAATTTAAAAAATAACGTAAAAATTTGTAATTGGTCCAAAATTTTCATTCAACACATACCTACCTAAAAAGCCACATGCATTTATCCCCTTGAGCCTTAATACAACCAACTAAATATAAAAGGCACACAAGTTAATAGTGCACGAATATAAGTTATAGTTATTAGATGATATAACCATAAAACTCATGTATGGAGTTTTCTCAAACTACAACTTTTAGAACAACAAGAACCAACCACTACTTAGTACAACAAACAACAATAATCCGTGAATAATTTAGTGGACATCACATTGTTAACAAAAACAAAACAAAAAGAAAACTACCCAATGCAATGTGTAATTTTTTTTTGTAGTAGATGTCTTGTTATTGAAGTTATTAGAATTTAATTAAAATTAAATCTATCTTAGCTATATGAATTGAAATGAAACTTATTTTCAATACTAAATGGAATTTGATAACAATTAAGAACATATATCAAATAAAGAATCCACTAGAATAACATTAGAGAATCTTCTAACCAAATGTGATATACAGGACTGCCAAAGCCATGTGAGCCAACGAGCACTCTGTTTTCCACAACAAGGTGAGAAAAGAAAAGTATATGACAAGGAGCACATCCAACCATTATCTATAATATGTTAAAAGGTCAGGATCTCGGAAAAACTTTTTTCGACACTTTTATCCCTTCCTTAATTTACTTATTTACTAAATATGCCATTAAAGGTTAATTATAAATAGTATGTAAATAATTAATTATTAATTACTAATAGAGTACACAATTAATTAATTATTAACTATCAATAATAAGTATAATGAAACCCAAAAATTGGAATGTAAAAAGTTTCTCCTATTTAATTCATGTTTCTTTCATTTGATTAAAAAATAAACATTTAATAGTTTTAGATTTTAAAAAACTTTGTAACTCTTAACTTCTACTACTAAAAAAATGAGTTTTTTTATCACTATTCTCCACCGTCGCCTAAAGCTTCAATCTTTCTTTTTTGTTCTCCCCATACATTATTCTCCAAGATTCTTCAATTTTCAAAGCATCTAAAAAATGTTGGTACATTCAAGTTGCAAATAATGCACCTCAATTTTGATGGATTTGAATAAGAGTGTTTGTCAACCTATTGTTACAAAGAAACAATTGTATAGATGTTTTTTTTTCCTTTTTTGTTACTGTCTTTTTATTTGGGTCTTTTATATTCAAAGTAGTTTTGTTTAAATATTTGGTGAAAAAAATAATAATTCATTGGTCTACCTAATTTGAAGAATGTGTATAACTAACATCTCGAATTTGCTTGGTTACTTTTTTTAAGGACTTTTTTTTAATTGTTATGTTATAATTAATATATCATTATTTTATTGAAAATGGTGGTTGGAAAAAATAATAGATCAATCTCTTACATGCTTATGTTCCTTTTGTTTTGAATAAAAAATCATATAACCTTATGCCCAAAGAAAATTTTAATCAACTATAATTAGTAAATTGATTAATTGTCGACAATAAATTTAAGAAGAAAAAATAAAAGTTGTAATTAAGAACTAAAACGTGGAACACAAAAGATTTTATTACTTCATTCACTAAGAACTTAAATAATTTTTCTTTAATTGTAAGAATTAACTTTAAGTGTAATATGAAATCAAACTATTAAATTAATTTTATTGGGTTTGAAAAGTTATATTATATAANATATAATCCTAATCTAAATAATTTATTAATAATTTCTAATTAATTTAATAACTAAAAATGGTAAATTTTAATAACAAATATTAAATTTATAGAGAAGATGCTCTCCTTTTTAAATTACTAACTTTACTTCATAGAAATATATTTATTATTTAACTTTCAAGTAAAATTAGTATATATAATAATATAAATTTTTGTTTAAACTAACTATGATTTTGATGGTAGGATAAATTTCAGAAGAAAAAAAATTGACCAATTAAGAAATATATATCCTAGATGTTTCTATCATTATAAAAAATTTCATATAATTACTTATATATAAACCAAAACTAACTCTAAATATTTGTAAATTTTAAGTTTTGGACATATTTTTAATTATAATAACGATAATTTTTAATATCATATTTTTATATTTACACATATATTGATATTAAAAGTATATTTATCGGTTTTATAATATGCAATGATTTATAATAAATAAAAATGTAATTTTTTTATATAAAATAAAATAATGTAAAAATATATCACGTATAATAGAGTAGTTTAAACAAAAATTTATATTATTATATATACTAATTTTACTTGAAAGTTAAATAATAAATATATTTCTATGAAGTAAAGTTAGTAATTTAAAAAGGAGAGCATCTTCTCTATAAATTTAATATTTGTTATTAAAATTTACCATTTTTAGTTATTAAATTAATTAGAAATTATTAATAAATTATTTAGATTAGGATTATATTCACATAAAGCATAATATATTAATAATTAAATAGTAATATATTATAAAAATATATAAATATATTCTAACTAATTTTTAAAATAAATATATTAAAAATATTTTATTCGAGATATTAAAAAATATCTATTTTTAATTTTTTAAAAAATTAAAACACACGTACATTTGCTTGCTGTAAAACAATACTCTGTATAAATGGAGCAATAAAGGAGAATCTCTACTTTTCCTTTTGCTTTTACATATTTTAATAATATCAACTTTTGCCCTTCAAACTACCTTCAATTTACACCTCACACCTAATGGCAACTCACGAATGGTAAAATAAGACCCATTCAATCTACATCCATATAATGAGATGTCTCCTATATATATATGAAAATATCACTTATAAAATAGAATAAATTTGAAGAGGACCCTCTTTGTTCCATGGCGTATCTCGGAGGAGTACTTTCAGAAAGAAAGAAAGAAATTATTGGAAGCACTGAAATCGTCGAAATTTGGTTTTGATTTTTCGAAAACTATTTCAAATTTGGTTATTTTTCATCTAACTTCTCTTTGTTTTGTTTATGGTGGTTGTAGATGAGAATGGTGAGAGTTATGGATGAGAAACTTTTTTTCCTTTTTTATGGTAAAATCAAATTCGTTGAAATATGAAAGTAAGTTTGATTTCCTAAATTTTATTTTGACTTCATTTTATGTTCCATGGAAATTTGTATTTTGGAGTGAAATTGTTGCTTTTTTCTTCCTCATTTTGTTTTCCCACCGTTTGTTTTCATATGCGAGAATACTCATTTTAATAAGTCGTGCTTCATTTTTGTTTGTTTGTTTAATTTTGTATTTTGAAATTTTTTAGTTTTGAAGAGATTTGATTTAAAGGATCCATTTATTTTGTTTGAGTTGTAGAGATTTAAAGAGCCATCATCTATTCTACAATTTTTTTTTTTTTTTTTGGTGATATTTTTGATATATACATTTTATGAATTTCTTTAAAGTTTTGAAGGGTTCTAAGTTATCTTTTACAATCCTTCTTTTTATTAGTTTTATTGCTACAATATATGGTTTATTTGTTCGCCTTTTTTTGGGTCATTTTTTTGTGTATTTTTTAATTTTAATTTTTTTTTGTTATTTCTTGACTCTTAATTTGTTTTTGTTTTTGTTTTTTTTTTAAAGGTTATGCATCTAACGTCGTCTATTTTAATTGATTTATTCTTTTCTAAAAATTTTAGTTCAACATTTAATTTTATATGTATTTCTTATTTTGTGTATAGTTGAAAAAGGAAGAACATGTATGGGATGGGAGGATGAAAAAGGATTCACTCCAATAGAATTTGTTTGATTTTATAAATTACAATGATCTTCACCATATATGTAATCAGTAGTGAAATTGTTACTTTTTTTTTTTTTTTTTCTTTTTTCCTTCCTCATTTTATTTTCTCAATGTTTGTTTTCATAGACATTTTCATTTACTTTATCATGTTTGGTATTTGTTTGTTTATTTAATTTTGTATGTTGAGTTTTGGAGAGATTTGATTTTGAGTTTATAGATTTAAGGAGCCATCATCCCTTTTACACTTTTTTTTTAGATAGTTAACAAATTTTGTGAATTTCTTTTAAAGTCTTGCATGTATTCTGGGTTATCATTTTCAATTTTTTTCCACAATATATGTTTGTTTGTTTGTTGTACTTGGGTGTCTATTCCTTTATTATTATTTATTTTTTTTGGCCATTTCTTTATTTTTTTTTCATTTTTGATTTTTTCTTTTTAAGTTAATACATCAACCGTCATCTATTTTAATTAATTAACTTTTTCTAAAAGTTTAGTACCTCATTTAATTTTATATGTATTTCTCGTTTTGTGTGTTGCCCACTTCTCTCTCATCATCTTTATAGATTATGGATTATGTGATCTCCATATGATTTGTTTTATCCAATCATCATCATCATCTAATTACAATGAATATAAGCTCCAATAAAATTTATTTCATTATATAGATTACAAAGATTTCCACCATTGTTGGTTTACTCGTTTTTTAATCTTTTAAATTTGTGTTCTTATCTAATTGCAACAAATAATGTTTTGATTTCTTATGAGATTTGAAGAAAGAGACGCAACTATAAGATGTGGGGGAGAAAAAAACAAAATTGAGAGATACAGTAGAAACACTTGAAAAAAATTAAGGAACATAGATTTGTAAAATTGTTTTAGTCTTCGCAATTTTAATTTCAATCTTAATCCCACCTCTACATAATGAAATAGAATAACTTTTTATTTTTAACCACTTATATGTCTTACTTGTGATTTAGGATTGATATTGAAAAAATAGTTCTTACTTTTTTAAATCAAATACAATGAAAATAGATTTTGAGAGGAAACTTAAGAACAATAAGTATAAATGATTTCAATTTTTTTTTTTTTTTAAATAAGAAGAAGATTCATTTTTAATAAAAATAAATAAAAAAAATTAAAATTTTTTTTTTTTTTTAATTGTTTTGCATTTATCGTTTTCTATTTTAATTTATTTATTTTTTTCTAAAAATTTTAGTTCAACATTTAATTTTATATGTATTTCTTATTTTGTGTATAGTTGAAAAAGGAAGAACATGTATGGGATGGGAGGATGAAAAAGGATTCACTCCAAAAAAATTTTTTTTTTTTTTTAAAAAAAGAAAAAGATTTATTTTTAATAAAAATAAAAATAAAAAGCCAATTTTTTTAATTATCAATAGAAGTATGGATAAAAATGTTAAAATTAGAATTTCGAGATTCAAGAAAAAAATTGTTTAATGTTTTACTTTAAAAACTATAAAAGAAGCACCTATTTGACCATTTCATAAAATATGACACAATATCAAAGTAGTTGTAAAAAAATATTGAATACAAGATTTTGTTCCTTTTTAGAGAAGATAACCATGATATAAATTATACATTAAGATATAACTACTTTATGGAGAGAAAAAAAAGAATACAAGTTTACTATTTCACGAATTTACTATTTTCTTAAAGACTTAAAATTGAAAAAAAAAATCAAATTTACAATTTTAAAATGAAAAGGAACCCAACTATTTCTTATAAAATTTAATTAAGACTACATGATTTCACGTATTTGTTGACTAGCTTAAAGAAAAAATGAAATTGTCCAATTCTGAAGTATCTCCCCACCTCATAAGATAATAGAAGATGAACCAGAACTAAATCAGTTTCCAATCAAAGATCGAAACCCCATATCAAAAGCCCATATTCTCCGAGCAATGGACCTCTACTTCATAATGGGCCCACTCGTAAAAGAAAAGCCCATATTCTCCAGGCAATAGACCTCATTGGGCCCAAAATTCATCAAAAAAAAGCCCAACGGGCTTCACCCGGACACACGTCGTTTTCCTATTGGACATATGACGAAGCAGTCGTCTTCACAGATCGTTGACTAACATAAACCCTAGTGTTCCATTTCACAGAGAATCAAACCTCATGAAACCCGCTAATTAAACTCCCGGAAACGGCAAAAATAAAAGCTTCAAAATCCCGATTTTTCCCTTTTTGTTTTGGTGTAAAATTTTGGAGAGCGAGAGAGAGAGAATTGCGAGTCTCTCACTTTCACTTGCATTTCACAGATCAGATCGAAACAACAACCCTCAATTCTCATACACTCTCCAAAAAGATTTCTCTAAATTCCTCCAGATCCGTCGATCATTTCTTCTCCCTTTCCTATGGTTGTAATTGTATCCGTAGATTGTTGATACAATTCAATTGGGTGTAGTGTTTGTTTTTGTTGTTTGTTTTCATAGTTTGGGTTTTCAATGGCGTGTATAAAAGGAGTGAATCGATCGGCGTCCGTTGCTATAGCACCGGACGCGCCGTACATGGCC
This sequence comes from Citrullus colocynthis, assembly GCA_031780015.1. Classification (NCBI taxonomy): domain Eukaryota; kingdom Viridiplantae; phylum Streptophyta; class Magnoliopsida; order Cucurbitales; family Cucurbitaceae; genus Citrullus; species Citrullus colocynthis. Next base: position 1,722,188 of record QLSR01001496.1, on the reverse strand, counting down.
GCCGGGACGATGGCGGGTGCAGTGGATCTGTCATTTAGCTCATCAGCCAATCTCGAGATCTTCAAGCTTGATTTCCAGTCGGATGATAAGGACCTTCCTGTAATTGGGGATTCTCCGAGCTCCGAACGCTTCAATCGCCTCTCCTGGGGAAAGAATGGATCGGGTTCTGAACAATATTCTCTGGGCTTCATTGCCGGTGGACTCGTTGATGGGAACATTGATATTTGGAACCCTCTTGCGCTGATCCGGTAATTCGTCTTGGTTTCGCATTTATATTGGATCAATATGTCTCTAAGAATTTGGATTGTATTTGTGCCGAAGTGGTTTCGGTTGCTGGTAAATGGGCGAAGTAGAGTTTATAAGTTCTTAGTTAATGGGTGCTTATTATTCGAGGAGTTGGCTTCAAACCAATTGTTGTAATTTAACTGCAGTGGGCTTAACGAGTTTGGTTTTCTTTCCCCTTGTGAGTGTTCTATTAAGGGTTAGTTGAAGCAATTTGAGCAGAAGTGTGTATCGTGAGAATTGATTAATTACTAATGATCAGATTGACGGAATGATTAGTCTGTGTTGCTTTAAGTTTCTGAGTTGGTTTAATTGTCTATTTACCCCTTGTGAAAAAAATTGTCTTTTTGGACCTCTTGAAGGTGGATGGATAGGAAAGTTTCCGTAATGTTCATTACATCAAAATATTGGTTCAGTCTGAGCCTGGTCTAAAGTTTGTGATTCAATTTCCTTCTCATCCCCATTTAAGTTATTTGATAGTTGTAGATAGGTTGAGAAGCTTGCTAATAAGTGCTTATAAAAGTGTCTTAAGGTTGATTGTCTACGGAAATCCCTGAATCTCATTATGAGAATCATATCTAAGAGTTACGATTAAGCCCATCTTTTGAAAAATGAACAGTTAAGTTTCCTTTTCACACCCTCTGAAAAGAACATATTTGTACTAGATTCAGTTTACTAGTTTAATTTTACAGTTACCTTACAACAGTTTTCAATGAATTAGGTTTTGCTTGCTTTAACGCTTTGTTAGGCTTGACTCTTTTTCACCTTCTTTTTTCAGTCCTGAGGCAGGGGAAACTCCACTAGTTGGACATCTAACAAGGCATAAAGGGCCTGTAAGTTTTTGAACATTTTGAAATGCTCACACGAGTTTGAGGCTACTCTAATATTACTGTTGTATGTACCATATTTCTCACACTGATGGCTCTAAATTATTGCTCTTGTAGGTGCGTGGTTTAGAATTTAATGCAATTACACCAAATTTGCTTGCATCCGGAGCTGATGATGGTGAAATTTGCATATGGGATTTAGCCAACCCATCACAACCTATTCATTTTCCACCTCTGAAGGTTTGGCTGTGTTGAGTTGTATAATTTTTACTATAGCATACTTGCAACAGTCTAATATTCTTGTTAACAACAAATGGAAGAGTACTGTTATGTATCGTTTTGGCTGTTTTGGGGATAGTTTCTTGCATCTTTTTTTGATGTAGTCTTTGCTGTGGAATGCAAACTATTATGTCTCTTTCTCTATCTCATCACATTTTTTTTCTTATATAATGGGCTATGCAAATTAAATTGGTTCACAATTTATTTTTGACACCAACCTTTTGAGGGATATTATGAGATGGAAAAAGCTTGGGTGCAGCCCCTGCTACACCCAATTGGATGGTGACATGTGTCAATATATATATAGATATATTTTTAAAAATAATTATTTATCTTTTGTGGCTAGAAAGTGGGGAGTATAAGACTTAGGTGCAGCCTAGCTGCACCTAAGTATTGCTCTTATGAGATATATACCCACCATTAAGGAATCTATGGAAATCATCGTTCTTTTCATTTCCCTTGCTTTTTTGGATTAGTGACAGATATTGCATTCTGTTTGGAAATAATAAGAGGGGTACAAACAAAAGTAACGAGATTAGTCATTTCCTTCCTACTTATCAAGCATGGCAAATCATCATTATTTTAAGCCAAGGGAACCAGTTAAGATGATTGTAATGCCCTAAAAGTTTCTTGAATAAATGCTGTTGGATACGGAAGCAATCCACCCAAACTTTGAGCGGGATCAACTTCCAGTTTGCTGGGTGGCTTCCATATCCAAAATTTAGTCCATACCAAATAAAATCCCTAATGAGCTCCTTGATATCTTTACAAGGAGAATGACCACTTTGGCCTAGTGGTGGGTAGGGACCTATCTAAATATTAAGTGGCTTTGAGGAAATGGAGTGTAAGAAACCATGAACATGTGAAGGAAATAAGAGGGAACAGAGGGGACCCATTGAGCAAGGGTTAGCCATAGCCTATCTACTTTGGAAATTGTAGGCTTCTTTCAATTGGTCAATTTAGTAAGAACTTGTCCAACCACTGTCTTTTGTATTAGTCAGAGGGTTCCTTCCGTCCCCCAAACTTGGATGGAGAAGATGTGGGCGAACTGTTTCCTAAGTGAGCTTGTTTTGTTTATATATTTGTTTTTTGTGTGATTGAAGTTGGAGGTTCTGTAAATATTGATCTTGACAGGATTGTAGAGGATGTTACACACCAAGAATTTCCCTTTCCTTGTCACTCTTGATGCTTTTTGAATGAAGAGGGCAATGCTCCATCAATGCTTCTCGAGGTTTATCCAAAGCCTCATTTTTGGATGCTTCAACGAATGTGGAACTTCATTTTTGGGTTCTCATAATGACTTTTCTATGCCGCTTTTTGGATTATTTTGCTGGAGAAAAAATTGAGAATCTTTGTGATGGAGGAGAAAATTTTCTTCTATTAATGGGTTTTGTAGTTGTTATAAAAAACTTTTTTTTTTCTTGTTACATAAAAAAGAAAAAAGACTCTGGTACTTGTACTTCCTCGATTTGGAGGATCATTTGTTATTCTTTGATGGCCTCTTAGGGCAATGCTTTTTTTTTATTTTTAATATAAAAATTCCTTATTAAATAGTTAAATTTTGAAGGATTTAGTCCTCTTTAAAAAACAAATTGCCTTGGGGTAGCCAAGTAGGACTATCTAATGGATCAAGCTATTAGGTAGTTTGCTATCAATAGCTGCATCAGATCTCTAGTTTTCATATTCTTAAATGCCAGGAAAAGCTCTACTTCATTATGCTATTAGCTACCATGCTCCCTTTCCTCTCTTTTGCCAACTTATTATAAGCATCAAATCAAATGGATATTTATTTGTTCATTCCATTTTTTTTGCAGGGTAGTGGCTCTGCAGCTCAGGGTGAAATTTCATTCTTATCGTGGAATAGCAAAGTTCAACATATACTAGCCTCCACGTCATATAATGGAGCAACAGGTGAGGAAAGGATTCCTGTTTCATTGTTTTTGGGCTGTTATTATTGTAGGCACTTGTTTTCTTTGATCTTTTCTAGATGAAAGTATGGTTTCTTCATTGAAGAAAGCTTGTAACTATTATTATTTTGAATTAAAATTTTTTTTTCAAGAAACATGTCTAATTGTGAATAAAGTTACAAAAAGGGTGGGAGGGAAAGCCTCAACCTTGAGACTACAGAAAAGCTCTTTCAATGGTCACGTCTGATTTCTCATTTAGACATAAAAAAGACAGATGGACAAAAGAGCTTAATTACAAAGGGGCAGGGGAGAGGAAGAGGTCTAGAATAAGAGCAACTAAAAAAATATCATATTCTGAAAGAAAGAATCAAAACATTGGCTTTTCCCCCTAACATTTTGTTTATAACTCTTTTTGATTCAGTCGTTTGGGACCTGAAGAAGCAAAAACCAGTTATAAGGTAATTCTAAGTGAATTATTAAATTCAAATTTTTTTGGATAAAGTCCAAAGTTTCTGGGTTGCATTTGATATATTTATATTGCCTGTCAAATCAGTTTTTCAGATTCCACTAGAAGACGCTGCTCGGTGCTGCAGTGGAATCCTGATCTTGCAACTCAACTTGTTGTTGCTTCAGATGATGATAGTTCTCCTTCTCTCAGGGTGATGATTCCCAGACATTATACTCTTAAATATTGTAAAGATTTCATATATTTTTAAGTTAAACACGTTCTCTTGCTTTCAGCTTTGGGATATGCGGAACATTATGACACCAGTTAAAGAGTTTGTGGGCCACACTAGAGGTATGGCAATGAAGTTTAATTTTAGGTTATACTTGTAGTTTCTGTCCTTGAACTGCTCTCACATTTACAGAATAATATATAAAAATGATAAGTGACCCTCATTTAGGTAGATGTGATCTGATAATCAGATTGTGGATTTTTTGGAATTTGGAATTTGTACGATGCCATTGTACTTTGTTAGACCTATGATCTTGTGTTTAAATTTTCTATTTTTTGTATTCCTGTTGCGAATAGAAGATTGAGGGTTGCTGAGCTTTTACAGTCTGAGCTTGTATCATTATTGAATTTCACTGCCTAATGAGGCTTATATTGACTTTTCAATATGTTGTTCATGTTAAATGGAGTTAAGGATGAATCCCTTGCTTGTTTGTGTTCCTGCCTGCTAATAACATTGGAACTTGTTTGTCAGACCGAACAAGAACCTGACTACCTGGGTTAGGTTGAAAGTGAAGATTAGATGCTTCACATTTGCAAATGACAAAATGAAACCTATTAGTTCTCTTCTCTTCATCTCATTTTACAGCTGATCGATGAAAGCTTTTTCCATCACACATTGGACTGTAGGAGACGTGTCATTTGTCTCCTAATTACTTTTTTTTTCTCCTTTTAAGCAACCAAGGTTTCAGAACTGTTCCATTTAAGTTTGTTAACTGCTGTACATATAACGCTACTAGATAGATAGATTGGCGAAGTAATTGTCTGCTTTGCAACTAGCAGATTAAGTGCTATTTAATTGTGATAAATTTGACTTGTAAATCCGTACATGATGCTTCATCTACTAATGATTGATCTTCTTATTTGCATGAAGTTTAATTGTTTATTTTTGCCAAAATGAACCTTCTAAACATACTTTCCTCGTAAATCAGGTGTAATTGCAATGTCATGGTGTCCCACAGATACCTCCTACTTGCTAACATGTGCTAAAGACAACAGAACTATCTGCTGGGATACCATTTCTGGAGATGTAAGCTCTGATGCAGTTCTTTGATATTCTACTTTTCATTCTTCTATACTCCATCATTCTTTGTTACTAAGTGCTTGAACATATGCATTGATCAGGAAACTACTCTGATTTTTCTCTCCCAATGCAGATTGTGTGCGAATTGCCTGCTAGTACCAACTGGAACTTTGATGTACACTGGTATCCTAGGATTCCTGGTGTTATATCAGCGTCTTCATTTGATGGGAAGATTGGCTTATATAATATTGAGGTACATCCCTTTAAAACTTGTTGGGTACTCACGAAAGTTTTTACTTTGTGCACGTTTTCTTAGAATTCTGTCCACAGAAGTAATATGTTAAATTATGACTTCTGGGAGTGTTCGAAGATCTTCTTCCCCTTCCTCATTTTTTTTTTTTAATTTTTGATTTTTAATTTGTTTTTGTAAGAAACTGTTTCATTGAAAGAAAGAAATATCCAAAGATGACTGATTTATATTAAATGCTCTGTGAAAAATGAAGTAAATGTTACTAGCTGGACTGGTAGGCTGAGATCAAGGTGTAATTTCAGAATATCTTTGATTTCTGTGATGGGATTGCTGGATAAGAAAGTTTGATTGATAGTCATCGTGTGAAAACTTGCTATGGGGTTTAGGAATGATAAAATTTTCAACTTTCTAGTGAGAAGTGATATGGGTTAGAAAATGTAGAGGGAAGGAGGAAACATGAAGTCCTTTCCCCACTACAGACATTAATTCCTATTCCAAAGAATAAGAGATAAAGGGTTATGGATGAACCAGCTAATGCAAGGTTCCAAGGATACTATAAAGAAGGCAACAAAGACACTCTGCAAGATGCAAGTAGTTCTTCAACCTTATCCTTTTCTTTGAAAAACTTGGTTATTGGACTCATGAGAATTAATAGCTTGATAGCTGATCTCCCATATAAAGGTTTCTCCTTTTTTTAGGTTCCATATTTTAGTTGGTTGATGGTCTTCCTACTCGTACAAGAACTTTAGTTGATGAGTTTGTGAGACATTGCAAATCAATAAGTCATTTACAGGAACCACTCGTACAAGAACATTACAGCCCAATTCAAGGGCCCAAATATATCTCTTTCAGGTTTTTGAATAAAATGTGATTTCTTTTTTGTGTTGGATCGAAAGATAATGTACCTAAGAGATACTTTAATTCTCTGGAAGATGTCAAATTTTTAGTAATAAATTGCATGGTCTGTTCTGTTGTGCAAGTTCTTATATATTGAGAAAGTTGATGTTCTGTTCGGAAGTCAGGCCACATGAAACTAATGTTTTGTCTTCCTGTATTTCTGTTTGCATCATTGTCTCTTTTCTCCATATCTTTTTAATAAATAAGTCAAACTTTTATGAAGAGGAATAAATGAAGAAAGTGAGGCCAAACGAAAAAACCATCGTGCAAGCATCCTCCCTAAGCTAATAAAAGGGCATCATACTATTGATAAGATGTGCAAAACTTAGTCATGAGTGGTTTGGTTGTGAGATATATTCTTTAAATCTTTTTTCAATATATCGAAGTGAACCTGCGAAGGCTATTAGTAATTAACTGCTCTTCTGTCTGGCATGAAATCACCGTTATCCATAATTGTGTGACTTCATTTCGCATTTCTGAAAAAATCTGATGTATAAAGTTCTTTCCCATTTTCATAGTTTTTCTTTTTGGTATAAAACTGATTGTTATTTTACTTTCCCTTCTTTTTACAGAGTTGCAGCCGTTATGGTGTAGGAGAGAATGATTTTGGTGCAGGTAAGTTGATTTTTGTTGCACGTTTGTCTATCTGGTGGCTGTCTTGTATTTTGAAATAACCGTAGTACATTTGATTTTGTTGTTCTTTCCTTCATCGGTCTCCTTTGTTTCCTTTGCATTCATGGGCTTACTGGCTCCTCTAGTTGAATTGGAAATATTTCACTATAATATAGTGAAAACCATTTATGCTTAGTAACTTTTTTGCTTGATTATCTGATGCCCTTGTTTCTTTCTCTCTAATTGGAATTGGAAAAATACATGAATTGTTGGTGTTCAGCTAAGTAGTGGAGTTCTCATCTAAAATACTGTTTCGCCCTAGTTGTGAGGAAGTAGGGTCTTCCAAATTCTTATTTAAAACTTGTGGGTTGCTATCTGAAACAAGAATAGGTACTGAGATGGAAGGTTCCTCCAGTCTCAACTTCAGCTCCCTGGTAACTTAACATTCCAACACCTTGATTACAGAAGAGATTCACCTAGGCGCCGTCACCCACCATAGGTTGGGACTGTCTGGATCATCATTTATACAATCACTTTGGTCCCATGATCTCTCTATACGGCTGGGAAAATCCCCTTCAGACAAGGATGAAGTCAGATATTACACCAAGCAGTGATGATTGCTTTTGGTGTTTTGTGGAGTATGCTTTAATGTGGAATACCTATTCTTTCTATCTTGCTGAGCTTGCAGAAGAGAGAAGTGTTTAATAGTGATAGCTTTTGTCCTCTTATGGCCTTTTTGAAAGTTATGGCTAGAAAGGAATCAAAGTATTATGGTGATAAGGATTGGAACTGTGAAAGCATTTGGTGCAGGTTTATTTTGTGGCTTCTTGTTAGGTATAAGTAATAAAGAACCTTCAAGGTATTGGTCCCCTTTTCATATCTTGTACATCCTCTTCCCTCAATGGAGTTCATGTTCCTATTTCGGAAACCTTTCTATTAGCCGCAATCTGAGTAAGGTACCTATTATCATTCTAAAGGTCAATGGGTTGGTTTTCCACCTCATAATTGTTAAACCTTTCTATTAGTCCATCCCTGTCCTTTTGACAAACTTTTGTAATATTCTTGGTTTACAGACGTCTCTTTTACATTAAGAAAAGAAAAAAAGGAACCAAATGTGGTTTATCATTTACTCTAGTTATAATGGATGCATGAAAAAAACATATATGTTTTACTCTCTCTCTTCCCCCCCATGCTGTCCCTAATTTCCTACGTGATTGTTGGTTCTGTAATGTTTTCTTATATTCGTTATTTATTTTATGCAGTATCTTTGAGAGCACCAAAGTGGTATAAACGTCCAGTTGGTGCCTCTTTTGGCTTTGGAGGGAAGGTAGTATCATTTCAACCTAAGACTCCTGCTGCAGGTGCTTCAGCTGGTGCTTCAGAGGTATTTCTTTATTGGAGTGGTTAATTTGAATTCCATGAGGGCTATAGTTCATTTTCACCTCTGTATTTATTTCCAGGTGTATGTGCATGACTTGGTAATGGAGCACAGTTTGGTTACTCGTTCATCTGAGTTTGAAGCTGCGATACAAAATGGTGAACGCTCCTCTCTCAGGGTTTTATGTGAACAGAAGTCCAAAGAATCTGAGTATGTCATTGACCTTAAAATTTGTCTCCATCTCTAATTCTTTTTTGCTTCCTTATTTGTTCAATAGAAAAAGTGGTGGTTAACAGTTGTTATGTCTTTAAACAGTTTGGAGGATGATCGGGAAACGTGGGGATTTCTGAAAGTCATGTTTGAAGATGATGGGACTGCAAGGACGAAGCTTCTCAGCCATCTTGGTTTTAGTGTATCAGCTGAATCACAAGATTCTCAAGGAGAGATTTCCCAGGATGTCAATACTCTCCATCTGAATGATACAGCAGCAGATAATATTGGATATGGGGATGGTATAGAAGCCACGTTATTCCCGTCTGACAATGGGGAGGATTTTTTTAACAATCTTCCCAGTCCAAAAGCTGATACACCCTTATCAATCTCTGGTGATAACCATGCTGCTGAGGAGACTGTTGCTGCTGAAGAACCACAAGTCGAGGATGGAGTGGAAGATAATGGGGATGCCTCATTTGCTGATGGTGTGCAACGGGCATTAGTTGTAGGTGATTATAAGGGGGCTGTTGGGTTGTGTGTATCTGCAAACAAAATGGCTGATGCCTTGGTTATTGCTCATGTTGGTGGTGGGTCCTTGTGGGAGAATACACGGGATCAATATCTAAAAATGTCCCGTTCACCATACTTAAAGGTAGCTGAAACTCTATCCTCTTGTGAGAAAGCAGTGTATATTAACTTTTTATTGCTTTACTATTTTGATAATTTGAAGTTTTACAACTGTCAGAGACATCTTTGAGCGTCTCTGAGGATGAGGCGCCACAAACTAATTCACTTATTTTTCTTCCATCAGATTGTTTCTGCAATGGTCAACAACGATCTATTGAGTCTTGTGAATACAAGGCCCCTGAAATTCTGGAAAGAAACCCTTGCCCTTCTCTGCAGTGTAAGTTTTATATTTAATTTGGAAAAAAATTCTCTCTAGAAAAATGGTGATGTCAATATTTCTTTATTGGAACTTGTGTAATAATGATTTTGATGCACTATATTTGTAAGAAGGGATGCCAAGTTGGTTACTGAAAATCAGACATCTTGTCTGATTTATGTTGAATGTGGTTATTTGACTATTTCCAGGAAATAAATTCCATCATCATATTAGCAGATGCTAGAGAAATGTTTATAATTACACTTTCATGTTGCTTATGGTGTTAAAAAAGCTCCAGTGAAATGTATTGTCCAGAAAATTCTGGAAGCAGTTTGCAAGATTATGTTGTTCATCAAGCGTTTAAATCTTACTAAAAGTAAACGTGTCTTTCAGTATTCATGTTGATTTTCAAGGGTATCTGATTTCTCCATAAGATTAATCTTTTAAGGATATTACTACTATGTTGCAATGTTAATGATATTGTTGTATCAATTAACAGTTTGCACAAAAAGATGAATGGTCCATGCTCTGTGATACTCTTGCTTCAAAACTTATGGTTGCCGGTTATACACTTCCAGCAACTCTGTGCTATATATGTGCTGGAAATATTGATAAAACTGTTGAAATCTGGTCGAGGAGCTTGTCTACTGAGCGTGAAGGAAAATCTTATGTTGATCTTCTTCAGGTAAGTGTACTTTGAGAGACATTATCGAACTTGTGTATTGGACTATAAAGTTGAACAAGCCTTTTGCTTTCCTTAGGATTTGATGGAAAAGACTATTGTGCTTGCTTTGGCCACTGGACAAAAGAGATTTAGTGTAACTTTATGCAAGCTTGTTGAGAAATATGCTGAAATATTGGCAAGTCAAGGACAGCTAACAACGGCACTGGAGTATATTAAGTTATTGGGATCTGAAGAATTAACACCCGAACTTGTGATTTTGAGAGATCGAATTTCCCTCTCTACAGAGTCTGGTGCGTGCTCTGTCATTAAAATGTTGGTTATTTGATCATAGAATGTTCTTATTTATTGACTCTAGTTTCGATTTATGCATCGACTTTGTTGACTTTGCCTATGGTCATGTGCTTTTCATTTGAAAGGCTCAAAACGTTTCATCATACTTGAGGGCATAAATTGTTAACTATTTAACCATAACTCTTTAGAAAAGTATAATTCAATTATTCAAGTGATTAATCTTTGGACAACAAATTGAACCTTATTGTTGTTGCTTAATTCATTTTTTTAACAACTTTGAATCATTTATTTGGTAAATAACATTTTGCTGGCGATGCCTAAAAGTAAATTGTACGTCAGAGTACGATTACAAATATTATCTTTGGTCCAATTTGATGATCAAGTTCTTGGATTTTTGAGGTTGACTATGTGATAAAATTTTGGAAAAGATAAACTGGTTAAGTTGTTTGTTTTACAATAAGATCAATACTGATAAAGTAAAAAACATCCAGAAATATGCATATATTTGTTCTAAAATTTGACTTTTCTTTATCACCTAGGCTGGAGCTACTAATTTTATCAAATAGTTGGCACCAAAGTTATAAGCTATAAATGTGAACATGTTTCTCATTTTGTGTGTATTCCTGAGGCAGTTTCCCCACTACAAAAGTTTGTTGGGTTAGACAGGTTAAGAGAGGGGATTGTTTTGAGTTAGATGTTATTTTCTAAGCAAGTGCATTACTTTCGTGTCACAGATAAGAATGACAAGACATCAACTATTGAATACTCTCAGCAACCAAGTGAAAATGTGTATGGTTCTGACGCCACCAAACGTTATTATCAGGTGTTTTATCTTCCTTTCCTTTTATGCCATATGTTTTCTCGTTTTGGCTGCTTTGAACCTGTTGATCTATTGCCTTGCTTCAAGGAATTCTGCATTTAACTTTCTTGTCGATGACTTAGGAGTCTGCTTCAGCACAATTCCATCAGAATATGCCTACCACTACATACAATGATAACTATTCCCAGACTGCATATGGGGGAAGAGGATACACTGCTCCTACACCATATCAGCCTGCACCACAGCCTAATTTATTTCTTCCATCACAGGCACCACAGGCTCCAGAGGTATTATTTGTTGATTATTCTTTAATCCTATACTTGGCTCTACTAGCTATAAACCCAACCCC
>QLSR01001496.1:1682577-1710512 GCA_031780015.1 Citrullus colocynthis | reverse complement strand
CCCCCCCCCCCCCCCCCCCCCCCAAAAAAAAAAAAAGAAGAAAGTTCTGGTTATTTGGAAAAAATTATCAACGTTATCTAGGAAAAATAAACCTGACTCAACCAACAAATCTATTAGAATTAAACAAGGACATAAAAATCCAAAGAATTTGGACATAATTAAATTTAGGGTTTTATGACACTCGGGAATTAATACATGAATAGCTTTTTGATTAATCCAAAACAATCTTAGAATGTAATTGAACTCAAAAAATGAAAGCTGAAAAATCATTTAAAAAATGTGAAATACAATGAAACCACAGCATTTTCCTTCTAAATATTATCTTTTGAATTTTAGAAACAAGTAATGTAGGTCTTGGTCAGTCCCAAAATGTGAAGGCATTCCTTCCAAATATTATCATCCAGCATTAATCTAATATTGACCTGCCATATCTTTGGAAGAATGCCAGCGTTTAGACTGACATTTCTTCAAAGATCTTTGGGAAAGTTCTTTTGGAGTAAATATCCATGTGATGTAAAGGATGATTAATGATTATCATGGCTTGCATTTTATGTAAGATACTGCTTCTTGATGCTGCTTAAAATGCTTTTAGGAATTGGATTGGTCTAACAATAATAATTTGGTTTTGGTTTTGGTTTTAGACAAATTTCTCTGCACCTCCGGGACAACCTGCTCCGAGGCCATTTGTTCCTGCAACACCTTCTGCTTTGAGAAATGTGGAAAAATATCAACAGCCGCCCACTTTGGGTTCTCAGTTGTACCCTGTTCGTAATCCTTCATTGATGAATTCATAAAATCATATAATTTTTAGTGTAAAAGATACTTTTTAATGATAATCTAACATTTATTTCTCAAATATTTCAGGGAATTGCAAATCCTACTTATCAGCCTATACAATCAGCTGCTTCAGTTGGTCCTGTCCCATCGCACATGGACTCAGTTCCTGGGCATAAAATGCCTCAGGTTGTGGCACCAGCTCTGCCGTCTAGGGGATTCATGCCAGTTCCTAATCCAGGAGCCGTTCAGCTACCTGGAATGGGTTTGGTTCAGCCTCCCAGCCCTACACAAGCTACTCCAACACAGCCAGCGGTGATGCCTCCAGCCCCGCCACCAACTGTGCAGAGTGCAGACACTTCAAATGTGCCTGGTAATTGTTAGTTATATTCCGCTAAGTTTTCCTGAAAATCATGCTCATTACAATTCCATGTTAATTCATGATGATGTAATTTAGATAGTGGATGTACTTGTCTTATTTTGCACTTTATACATCGTACATACGTACGCACATATGTTTTTATCTAGATGCAATGACTGGTTAATATTCTGCAGCTCATCAGAAACCTGTGGTAGCAACATTAACTAGACTTTTCAATGAGACATCAGAAGCATTGGGAGGTGCTCGGGCAAATCCAGGTAAGAAGCGGGAAATTGAAGATAACTCAAGGAAGATGGGTGCATTGTTCAGCAAACTGAACAGCGGGGATATATCTAAAAATGCTGCTGATAAGCTTGGTCAGCTCTGCCAAGCTCTGGATACTGGTGATTATGGTCGTGCACTACAGATCCAGGTATTTGTTTCATGAAGTTCTTACTATCCTGTTTTGTTCTACAATCCAAAATGAGATACATTCATTTGCTGCTGCTTATAGGTGCTTCTTACCACAAGTGAATGGGACGAGTGCAGCTTCTGGCTGGCTACGCTGAAACGAATGATCAAGACGAGGCAGAACATGAGGTTGAGTTAGCGCGACACATGATAGTCATCCTGGCTTCTTTTTTTTCTTTTTTGGAAATTCTTTTCCCTCCTTATAGCTACCCTTCTTGTGCCATCAATCCTTATACACACACAAACACGAGAATGGCGTCCCTTGGTTGCAGCTGCCGGATTTTGCCCCAATGTTATCCTCTATGATCTTGTCTGGTTTCTACTGAAAGAGTTAGCAATGATAGCTCAAGGATAACAGTAGACTTTTGCTGATTGTTCTTATTTTGTAGTTTAGAATTGAGGAGAAAGTCCCATTTTTAATTATTTTATTTTTCTTCGTTTTATAAATACAGCCTGAGTCGGGTTTCATCACAGCCATTTGTTAGCTTGCATAAGGTCCTTGGCCTTGTTAGAGTGTCTTTTCATTGTACCTTCCATTTGACATATCCGAAAGCTAGTTGAATTTCAAAGTTTCCTGCCCCTTTGAATTTTCAGAACTCTATCTTACCTTAAAACTCGGTTTTTTAGAATGACATTTTATGCTGTCACTGAATAAATTAATCAGACACAGCCTACTACAAGTTTATGATGTCCGAACTCTCAAGTGGGTGAAGTTACTGTGGACAATTTGGTCTGGATATTGAAAAGTCACAATCTTTTCTTTATTTATGTGGGAACAGATTTCACCTTCCCAAAATATGAAAACTACAATCAAAGGTGAGAAAACTTAGTATAAAACACCTATAATATTTACTTCTTGGATCATCCATTCATCCATTAAACTTTAATAACTGGTATTTAGTGTCAACATTACACGTCTGCCAATGATATTTTGCATCTCTAAATAATCTCTATGCGAGCATCTTACTTTAGTGAGAACCATATGAAGAAATGGAAGTGAATGCCCATAATATTTTGCAAATGTAGTCTTTCTTTTTCTTTTTAGTTCAACATAAGTGGTGAAATTTGAACTTCAGGCCTTGTCCAATGGTATACTCTAAACTAGTTGATTTATGTTCAGGTCTAAAAGTCTCTTGCATTGTATTAAATATAATGGAACTTATAGGTTCATTGTACCTCTTTATACTTTGTTATTTTGTCTCTTATCTTCTAGGTCAAATATAACTTGTTTGTACAATGTTGCTCTCTCAATCTCTCTCTCTCTCTCTCTCTCTCTTACAAGTCTTCTTCCTTATGAATAACATGAGAGAGATATTAATGAACACTAGCAATTGTGTGTAGTGAACAATTTTTGAGATATTTTCAATGTGATTAGAAAGACAAACCAATTGATAAATATGTTGTTTGGTGGATGATGCTGCCTGAAGTTTTCTTCCAAAAAATCAAAGCTCTCTTTGATCTATCCATAAACCATTCTCATACTTTGTGTGAGTTGGGATAGTTGCCTTTTTAAATATTTGGGATTTGGGATGATGGAATGAACTTGTTTGTATGAGCAAGCGTTAAAGGTGAGTTCATATGTAAGAATTTGTTAATCATGGTACAAAATGAAGGTTGTAGATATTATATATTTGAACTATACTTTTTACATTTGACAATCTCACAATCACAAATCAAATAGATGATGTGCGTGTAAACTTAATATTTGTTTGTTTGTTAATATTATTATTATTATTATTGTGGGAGAAAAGATGCATTTAAGTACTATTCCAACAAACATAGCCAAAATAGACACAACTGACCTCAAGCTAGATAACACAAAAAAGGTATTTATAGTTCTTGTTTATCGCTACCTATTTAGGCTAATGATCAAGTAGAGGTTCATTGATATCTTAACATGAACTAGATTAAAGTAATTAGTTAACATGAACATTACGTATCTTAACATGAATAATACATATAGCCCTCGAGGGACGGTCTTGTAGACTAAAACTTGTCTCTAAGTAATACCTATGGAAATGTCACATGTTATGGTGAGCTTAATATAAAAAAAAAAAACTCTTGATATCTTCTAAAGCAATGATGCACTCAAATTTCTCCAAAAATCCTTCAATTTTATTATATCTTCAAAAGGTCTTGAGAAGCTTTATTTATAGACTTTTTATAGAGGGGTATAAGAGGGGTTAGGATAACTAATTGTGGTTGCATAATAACTTTACAAGCTGGAAAATTATTACTTAAAGAATCGGACAAGATTCATAAAAAATTAAGCAAGATCTTTAAAAGACATTACATCAAATCCACCCCCCTAAGAATAAAGTCGTCCTCGAGTTCTAAGTGGCTAATTGGAATTCGTCTGGTGCATGATATGGAGTAAGTATTAAATGTTGAAAGTAGGACTAATCCGTAAAGAAGATGGAAGGTCTAGTTGATAGGCATTAGGGCCGATTTTCTGTAGTATTATAAATGGGCCTATTCGTTTGTTTGCCAATTTGGAGTATGTTCTAGCTGGGAATCTTGCTTTACGGAGATGGACTATCACCAAGTCACCTATTTGAAACTCCATAAGTCTTCTTTTTGTATCCACTGCCTCTTTGTATCGGCAGTTGGCTTCTTCCAGGTGACCGAATTCAACCATAGTAGTAGCTTTGGAACTTAGATTAACAGAGGAAGGGTAATTAGAGAGATCCATAGTTAATCGTGGTAAGCGTGTGTAAACCATTTCAAGTGGTGACTTCCCTCATGAATGCAAACTCTACTTGAGCTAAAGAGAGGTCCCATTGTTTATGTTTGGTACCACTTAGACATCATATAAGATTTCCAAGTGTTCAGTTAGTGGCCTCGATTTGACTGTCTGTTTGAGGATGACTAGTGGTGCTAAAGAGAAGATTAGTGCCAAATTTTTTCCATAGAGAACGCCAAAAGAAGCTCATAAACTTTACGTCTCTATCTGAAACAATTGATTTGGGCACACCGTGGAGTCTAACAATCTCACGAGAAAATATGTTAGCAAGATCAAGTGCATCATTCGCTTTCTTGGAAGGTAGAAAATATGTCATTTTACTGAAATGATCAACCACAACTAAAATTGAGTCAAAACCTCTTTGGGTTCTAGGTAGGCCTAATACAAAATCCATAGATAAATCTTCCCATATGGTAGTAGGTATGGGTAAAGGAGAATATAGACTAATGTTTTGAGAAGATCCTTTGGAGGTTTGGCATATGAAACATCGTTTAACAAAATTATTTACATCTTTTCTTAGTTGTGGCTAGAAAAATTTTGAAGAGCCAAAAATGCTTTGTCTTGGCCAAAGTGGCCTACTAATCCACTAGCATGGTCTTCTTTTAAAAAAACTTCTCTTAAGGACGTGTGAAGGATACATAGGACATTATTTTTAAAAAGAAAACCGTCTAAGATGTGAAAATCTTTTACATGAGAAATGGTTTGAACATCTATACCAAATATCTTTAAAATACGTGTCATTCTCATAAGAATTAGGAAGACAATCAAATGCAATGACTTCTCCATGAAGAAGAGTTAGGAGGTTATACTTTCTATTTAGGGCATCAGCTACCTTATTATCCTTACCCGAAGTATGTTTGATGATGAAGTTAAATCTTTGAATAAATTGGAGCTATCGGGCATGCACTCTACTTATTGATTTATGTGAATGTAAGTATTTTAGTGAGAAATGGTCAGATAGTAAGATGAATTCCTTACCAAGCAAGTAGTGCTCCCATTGTTTCAAAGCTCGAATTAGAGCATATAGCTCTTGTTCATAAGTACTCCATTTGCTTCTTGACTCGCTTAGTTTGTCAATAAAAAATTCAATAGGATGAGAATTTTGAGATAGGACCGCCCATATTCCTATACCAGAGGCATCTACACACACTTCAAAGGGGTTAGAAAAATTTGGTAATGCAAGTACAGGTGTTGAACTTAACTTATCTTTCAGAGTAGAAAATCTAACCTCTTGGGAGTGACCCTAAGCAAATTTACCTTTTTTAAGACATTTGGTCGTTCATGCGGCGATTGAGTTAAAATTCTAGATGAATCGACAGTAAAATAAAGCGAGACCTAAGAAACTTTGAGGTTCTCTAACATTTGTTGGAGACTCCCAATTAACAATAGTTGTAATTTTCCTACGATCAACGCAAAGTCCATAGATCCAAGAAAACATATTTGAGAAGTTAAGAACATACATTTCTTTAAATTGAGTTAAAGTTCATTGGTGTTTAAAGTAGAGAAGACAACACGTATGTGGTGAATATATTCATCTTGAGTTTTGCTATTGACAAGGATATCATCAAAGTAAACCACAACAAACTTATTGAGAGAAGGAAGTAAAATTTGATTCATAAGATGCATAAGGATGCTAGGAGCATTAGAGAAGCTGAAAGGTATAACCCCTATTTGAAAAGGCTTTTATCAGTCTTAAAGGCGGTTTTCCATTCATCCCCTTTTTTTAATCCTAATTTGATGATATCCACTTTTTAGATCTAGTTTTGAGAATACCAAGGATCCTCCTAGTTGGTCAAGTAGGTCATTGAGTCGAGGGATGGAAAACCGTACTTAATGGTAATTTTGTTAATGGCTTTATTGAAGCTTCTGCCTCCATATCTCTTTGATCCAATTCGAAAAAAATTTTGGCATTGGATCGGGTGCTCTGATACCAATTTGATACACTCAAACTTCTCCAAAAATCCTTCATTTTATTATATCTTCAAAAAGGTCTTCAGAAGCCTTATTTATAAACTTTTTATAGAGGGGTTTAAGAGGGGTAAAAAGAAGTTAAAAGAAAAGATTATTACTTAAAGATCCGAACAAGATTTTTCAAGAATTAAACAAGATCCTTAAAAGACATTATATCAAGCTAGGTCTAAAACGGGCATAGATTTTTAGAAAGGAAATCAATTACAATACCTACGACATTAATTCTTCAAGAATTAAGCAAGATCCTTAAAAGACATTACATCAACGTGTTAAAAGGTTAAAGCTTCATCATAAGTGGCAACCACACATGTGGGAAGAGAAGTTTTTTTGAATTTGGTGTGCCTATTTTTGCCAATGGTTAAAGCTCACAAATAGTAATTTTCTCAAAAAGAAAAAAAAAGGTTACAAGTATTATTTTTAATTTATTGAGAACTAAAGAAAGAAAACTAGGCAAACTGAATCCTTTGACTCTCATTTTCCATTGATTCTTTAGCCAAAACTTTTTCACCACAATATATACAAAGTCCTAATTATTTTCCATCAATTAGAGCTCTAATAACAATAATAATTAAAAAAAAAAAAAAGTAGTCATGTGTATATATATATATATATATATATATATATATATATATATATATATATATATATATATATATATATATATATATATATATATATATATATATATATATATATATATATATATATATATATATATATATATATATATATATATATATATATATATATATATATATATATATATATATATATATATATATATATATATATATATATATATATATATATATATATATATATATATATATATATATATATATATATATATATATATATATATATATATATATATATATATATATATATATATATATATATATATATATATATACAAATACCTGGCATTTTGTTTGTTGAATGGCTTTCCATATCTCCTTGCTTAATTAAAGAAAAAAAGAGAAAAAAAAAAAGGAAAAAGACCACCAAGCTTCAAGATTTACAATTATTGTTAAGGGGAAAAAAAAAAAAAAGAAAAAAAGAAAAGAAAAGAAAGAAATAGAAGCACTTGGTGTAATAATTTCTCTAGGTTCCCTGTCATAATCAAACTAACCAAACACTTCTCTAATTGGCACATATTTTTTCATATGAAGATCTAACTTTATGTTCTAATAATAAATTTACAAATCAAGTTAGGTGCTAAAGAGAATGAATAATTAGAATCAAAATTGAAGAAGTATGTATAAGAGTTATGATTAAGTAATATAACATAGAGCATTAATCTCTTGATTTTGGTTTAGTAATATATGGTAAACTTAGGTATCGTTTGATAACTATCTTATTTTTTTAAATTAAGCCTATAAACTCTACTTCAACATTCAACCTATTGATTTCTTTGTTTTGTTACCTACTATTTAGGAGTGTTTTCAAAAATCAAGTCAAGTCTTAGAAACTAAAAAAAACAGTTTTTATAAACTTATTTATTATTTATGGAATTTAATTAAGAATTCAAGAGTTTAGTTAGGAACGATGAAAACCATAGTAAAGGAGCCATAAGAAAACAAACATAAATTTCAAAAACCAAAATCGAAATGGTGATCAATGGGACCTTGATCTTCTACCATATTCTTAGAAAAAATGGTTATGCACTTTAAAATTTTCTTCATATACATCCAATAAAATAACTCATTTTTCAAGCTTATCCAAACATTACTTAGTGGATAAGATACCAATTACCATTTTAAAGGTTAGATTCGATCCACATCTTGTATATGTAGTTGTAAACTAAAAAAAAATCATTTCAATATTTTATGTGGATAATGTCTGAAAAAAGTATGAGTTGTTAGATTAAATTTTTTTTTTTATATCTAATTAAATTAGATGTCAAACAATATCCATTAATATTAAGAAAGACAAGATTTAAATCTTATTTTAGTCCATGAAAACGTTCAAGTTTTTTTTTTTTTTCTTTTTTCATTTCTAATGCCTATTTTAGCCTGATGCCTATTAAATATAAATTTTTTTAGATGTCAAATAATATGAAATTATCAAAATAGAACAAATTTGAAAATTTAAAGACAACAAAATTGAGATTCAAACTAAGATTGAATTATTGGCTTTAAAGGAGAGGCATGTGCACTTTGAAAATATCTTAGCTGTTAAAAGCCTTGAGATGTGGAAGAGAATATTGAAATTCTTTACCTTTTGCTAATGGCTAACAGACACAAAACCTTCATAGATTTGTACATTTTTTTTTGGGTGGGAGAGCTTCTTGGTTTGATTTTCTATTTTGTTGTATTTTTTAATGTCTTTTAGTATTTGGCTTCAACTAGGGTTTGACTTAGGTCTCTTATGTTTTGGTTGTCTCTTTAACATATTCAATAGTTTTTAACCCTCCAACTTTCCTAACAAGTCTTTATAATATTGTGTTTTGGTTTATTTATCAATTTTTTTTTTTTTTTAAATCTTGTATGATCATATAACATGTAATTAGGTAGGACATAACAATTTTGTTTCTTGTTTTCTATGGCTTATTATACTTTTCATTTTTTTTGTTTTTGTTTTCTTAGGAGGACTTTTAAAAATTTAAAAGACGAACATTGTTTTAGGTCCGTTTATTGATTTTAATAAGGATATATAATTGTTTTAAATGATAATCACTGTCTATTAGTGTTTATCACTAATAGATAGTGATATTTTGTTATATTTATAAATAAATTGATTCATTTTTGCTGTATTTGAAAACAACCCTTATAATAACTCTAATTTGTTTGGTTTTATATTTTTAAAATTAAACTTATGAATTCTCCACTTTTATCCTTTTATTTTGCCATCTATTTTTTTAAAACATTTTTTTTTTTGAAATCTAAACTAAATTTTGCAAACTAAAAAGAGTAGTTTTTTGTTTTTTATTTCTTAAAAATGTTAGCTATAGTTATTTTGGTCTATTGGTGAAAAGTATGTCAAACGACATAGTTTTTATTTTTTTACAATTTTTAAGAGTTGTTTTCAAATATAGTAAAATGAACTAAACTATTTACAAATATAGCAAAATATCATCATCTATCAGTGATAAACAAAGATAGACACTGATAAACTACTATAATCTATCATTGATAGACACTGATAAATGTCTATCAATGTTTATTACTGATACACTGAAATATTTTGTTCTATTTGATAATATTTCCACAATTTTGCTATTTAAAACAATTACCCAAAATTAAAAACGAATTTATTATCAGCAAGATTGGGCATATTTGTTTCTACTTTTCTATTTTTTAAAAAATTATTAGAGGCTTAACTTACTCAAAATTTCTTTATTTTATTCTTGCACCTTTCTTATATTATTTGTCAACTATAGACCTTCGATAATCAACATGTTGTGATCAAGTGCAACATTAATTTGATTAAAATTTGAAAACTAAATTGGATGCTATGATAATGATTTCATTTCTACATGGAAAGAATGTATATTAAAGAATCTTCCCCCAAAAATATTACCATTGTTATTATTATCTATCACATGGTTGAAAAGGAGATTCATCTTTAAATAAATGTAATGAGTAAAACTACTCCATATTGTTATTATGAAGATATTTCAACTAGCTAAAAAAAACATACCATTGATGATTCAAATCTCTCATTCTTATTGTTATCCCGAGCATAATTTAGGACATTGACATTATTACATTTTTCTATTTGTATATATAAATAAAAAGGAAATATTTCTTAATTCAAATCTCGTCCCTCTTATTTGTAATATAATACTTTCAATTTGATTGCTTTATTTGCAATTATCTTTTTCTATTCTTATATTCTTATGGAGTCTAACTCACAAGATAAACAACCAATCAAAAATTCAAAAATTCCTCCTAATTTATCTTTGTTAAAAGAACATTTTCTAGAATGAAAGTTCTTAGGGAAAGAAACTTAAATAATGCTTTAGGATTCTTAGAAGATGAAATTGACATGAACCCACTTTTGACTTTATGGTGAGTGGCCTTCAATTTGATAATTTTAGCAAATGGAAAGTGGTGGGGTTATTATATTTTCTTCCATGCAACTTAGAGCATGAAATTTCAAATCAAGGAATATATTGTTGAAATGGACAATTAGAAGATGATAAAAGTCGAATTTGAAAACTATAATATAATGTTTATTCTTTAAAAGAAGATGTACATTTCCAACATCCTCATTTCTTGCGTCTAATTTTTCTAATAGATCGTATGTGAAAAATTCGAACATATTCTTAGACCAAATGAAAAATGTTAGGACATAGATTCCTTAAATTTTGGTGCTTTTCTTGTTCACAAGTCAAAAGTAACCAACCCCTCAACCAATGATGGGAATGGGGTAAGTTTTCAAGAGGGAAAGTTGAAAGTAGGGAAGAAAAAAGCTTCATATTGTTCACACACACTTGTCAATATTGTTTCCATTACAAAACCTCCAAATTGTGCCCTTTTTAGGTGGATTTTCAACAACATTCAAATTAGCCCTTCATTATACTTTTTTGAAAGTTTAAACAACTTTTTAGAATATGTGTCTTTTATTTTTTTTTTTTAAGATAAACATTATAATATTTTGTTACTTCTAATTTTGTAACAATTTAAACCAAAGTACTTCAAAGTTATAAATATAAAATTTATAGTACTACAAATCTCAATATAACTTATGAATATGCAAATAATAGATAAAAGCAACTTATATGTAACACAAGCAAATGAAGTAAGTTTTCTTTGAAGTATTTAATTCCATGGCTTAATTAATTATTATTACATTTTGTATAATAGGTAGGTTGATTCGTTATCGTCACAAATATATGTATATAAGAGTTGGTGTATAAGATTAGTAATAGGGTAATTATTTTAAATAATAAAACTATTGGAAATATTTTTAAATATAATAAAATGTCACTGCCTATTAGTGATAGACACAGTGACATTTTGTTATAATCGAAAACAACCCTTAGTAATATCTTTAACCGCTGCAATCACATAATTAAGATTAAAAATTCAAGGAAAACATTTGATGAGATCTAATAAAATGAAATAAATCGTCAAATAATTTAGTGGATAAAAGAACTCTTCCCATTTTTTGGAGTATGAAATTCAAATTTGTCCATCGTATTTGTTGTATACTCAATAGAACTTTTGAAAGCTTGAAGGCATAATAAGTGATTATTTAATAGGTTAAGAGAGTAATAGATGTATAGTAAGCTATTTTGTCCTTTCATGGACAATAATAAAAGATATTATACAAAAACAGCTATAATATCTGACTGAACTTGGGAGTTGCAATGATTTAAAATACAGAGAAGCTTGATATATGAAGACTATAGTATTAGCAATTTAGAACATGATTGTTATATTATTATTATTATAATTATAGAGAGAGAGTGATATTAAACTGTGGATGTACTATATTGTATAAAAGTTTTAAAAATTCTATTGTAAGGATTGCTTAAGAGGGGGGGAAAAAAAATTCATTCTATCTTAACCAATGTCCTCTCTCTTCCTCAATTATCTTGGTTTAATTTAAAATGATAATGTTTACAGAATTGTCGGGGGCTCAAAATTTGTCAATAAATATTTATAAAATAATTATAACCACAAAAAATAATTAATAAATAAATGATCTACACTTTATAATGAATTATACAATAGAAATGTTGATTCATTCCTTATGTTATAAACGTGAAAATATCGATAAAAATGTCGTCTCTCTTTAAGAAATTGTCAAAAACAGAAGAAATACAAGTATGGTGGTTTAAACTGGTATGTGAATCCAAAACTTGAGGTTAAATAAACAAACAACAAACTGATTAAGCAAACAAATCAAGTAAACACAACTCTTGCGAGATCGGGGCAAGTCGGAGAAGAGTTTAGGTTTTGAAGAACATACCAAGGCAAAATAGGTAAGCTTTAAAAGAGTTTCTAGAAGGCGAACTAATAGTAAAAGAAAAACTGAAAACAAAATCATTACGAAACCAGTTTAAAAAATAATTGGTGGAGCAGAAAACTAAAAAGAAAATTGTTACAAAACGAATTTCAAAAATAGTTGGTGGGGCATGCATGTGACTAGTCACTAGTGTTAGTCAGTAAGTTAACAGTGTATTCAGAAGGAAGAAACTTCACAAAGTGGGTATCATAACAGAGACAGAGAGGACATTACAAAATCATCAACTGTTGGGTGAAACTGGTTGTTTGTTTCTATGTGTTTTCTTGTGTTTGGACAAAACATGATCCTTATTCTCTCCTCTAAGAATTGTATCCTTTGGACCATGCAATGAGCTTCTTTGGCTTCATATTCACCCTATAGCAGTGGCTAAAACCAAAACTTTCCAAATGGTGGGAAATAATGGTATTGGAGAATGGTGAAGGTTTGAATTTGCCTTCAGGACCACAAACAAAGAATTTGATTCAGCAAAACAAAAAGGCAAATAAAGCTATCTCACTTGCTTGCAAGTAAAGACCTGTGCAGCTTTTTGGACTGGCTCTCTCTTAAGGTTTTCGCAATTATTCGTGTAATTTTATGTTTCGGTTTTCGGTTTTTGGGTTTAGAAGTTTCTTCGAAGAGAGTCTTTTTAAGTTTTGTAACTTTTCAATTATTGATGATAAGTTTTTGTTCTTGTTCCTTATGTAGAGAACCTAACAGCCTTTAACACATCTTGATTGATCAAGGAAAACCCGTGTACAATAGAGTTTGAATTCATGATTTCGGAAATTTTGGTTTACGACTTATCCATGGACCACTGAGCCAACAAATGGTGGTTTCAACTCCTATTCTCATGTTTGGTAGACATACAAGGAATATATTTCAACAGAAGAAAAAAAGAAATTGGCCTGCTAGTTCATACATGTTAAATCTATTTGGCATCCAAGGAAGTATTCAGGCACATAAAGAGAAAACAATAAATATAACACAAAACATAAGAGAACATCATATTTTGAAGTATAAATCTAAGATCAATCAATTTTTGAACTTTTACTTCTCAATCAAAAACTTTTGAAAGTGTAATACAGCTTGAATGCCATTGAAAATAATCTTTATCTTTATCATACACAAAAGCTCAATTTACCATAACATATGAACAATCAGCAATCAGTCAACAACAGAATCAACAAATAAGAGGTACATCAGCAATGTGCCCATGATCTATAATTAACCCTGCTTGAGATTATTAGATTGAACTCAGAAGAAAATCAAGCTGTCAAAAAATTTACCTACAATTTGAAATTTGCAAGAAGGAGAAGCTCACAAATCAAAAGCCAGCCAAGATCTGCTGCAATCTCAGATTATTGCATTAAAGTTATGAATTGAACTGTGTGTGTATCATCAACAGGCTGATCTATGAAGCTTGCAAGTGAGCAAGCATGTCAATTCTTCCAGAGCATAACTCATAAGTTATTCATTTGGCCTCCAATTCATGATTCTTTCCACTAACAAATCTAGAACTAAAGAAACGGTTCGCGAATCTCGAATGAGACACAACACGGTTAGCCTCGTCTTGAAACCCAGACTCCTCCTCAATACAAGCCATCAGATCCATTAAGTTGCTACTGATCCCCAAATCAGAGTAAACTCTCCTAGAGTTCTTAATGTCTCGCCGTGACATTTTCGCATCACCCACATCCAAATCCCCATCCTCACTATGACTTCTCAAATACGATTGCGAATTTCTTGTTTCAACCGGTCGTCCCACAGTCTCTACCATCAAACATGGATTGTTAAAGCCATTCCATGAATGAAGAGGAACTAGTTTGCTCAACCCAGTAAGCCAAACAACCACATCTTTCATAGAAGGCCTCCTTTCTCTACAAGACCTTACACATTTAGCAGCAATCACAGCCAATTGCTTTCTAACAATGGGATCTTTAGGAGGAGCAATTCTAGGATCATAAATAGCCATTAGCTTCCCTTTCTTAATAAGAGGAACAGCCCAATCAACAATGGAAGGAGGGGAATATCCAACATCAATCGCCTTCCTTCCACTGATAATCTCCAACAACAAAATGCCAAAGCTAAACACATCAGTTTTAGTACTCAAATTATCAGGGGTCACATAGCAAGGATCAAGGTACCCCATGGTACCGGCCGGGGGCGTCGACCGCAGTCGATAATCATCGGCATACCCCTGAATCGCCAGCCCAAAATCCCCCAACCTAGCATTGTAATTCCTGTCAATCAACACATTAGCAGACTTGATATCTCTATGAATTACAGGGGGGTTTGAAGCATGAAGAGTTTCAATGGCCTTAGCAGTTTGTAAAGCTAATCGAATCCTTCGACCCCAATAAAGCGGTCTTGAACCCGAATGAATCACATCATAAAGCGTACCATTGCTCATAAATTCAACCACCAGAAGTCTATCTTTGGAATCATTTGTAAAACCCACCAAATTAACCAATCTGGGGCTTTGAATTTTGGACAAAATCTCGATCTCATTATCGACTTCATTGGTAATTTCATAAGAAGCCATTGAAGACGACAACGAAGCAGGACGAGGAGGAGCAAGAATCTGAGCTCGAGAGGGTTTCTTCACTGCCACAAGACGACCACCAAGAACAGCTTTATACACATATCCATGGCTGCCTTTCCCCAAAAGCTTCTGATCAGAGAAGCCATTAGTGGCCGCTTCGAGATCACTGTAATCGAACTGTTGGATCTTAATGGGTTTCTCTAATTTATGCGAGGAATTTCTAGAAGACGATGGGGTTAACGAATCCGAAGTCGAAATTGCAGATTCCGCTCGGCAAGAAAGATAACCCATCAAATCAATTTCTGGAATCACAGAGGTTTAAAGATCGAAAAACCGCTTCTCCTTGGCATTTAAGAGAGGGGTTTTCGATAATTTGAGCTCTGCAACTCGGGATTCTGCTACCCTTTTGCGGATTGTAAATGAAAATGGTTATGTAAGAGAAAATGAGAGAGAAGAAAGGGATTGGAATCCCGATGCTGAATAAGAAAATTGTAATCTAATAAAGAAGAAAACAAAAGCCATCAAATCCAAGAAATTTGCGTATATACGGTATTCTATTAATTTATCTTCGTAACCTTCGCTCCAATTTCCATGATCCCACTAGAAAGAAATGAACAAAAAAGAATCATCCAACTTTCAGATATCAGATCATTTCCAAGTTAATTAAAAATTATGGTTTGATCTAATAGTTTATTCCTTATTGTGCCTGTCAACCGTTTTTCCAAAAATTTTTTCTAATATCTTAAACGGTTTCGATTATTAAAAGATTTTTATTAAATTGATTTATTTGTTTTTTTATAACAAATTTGAGTTTAATTAGTGTAACAGAGGTTGATTACATTGAAATAGTAATTATCACATTAAACGCTTTATTATCTTTAAATTGACTTGATTAAGCTCTTAATAAATTAAAACATGTTGTATAAATTTAAAATTGTATATAATACTGTAGAAGAAACACATCTAACCTATAGAAGTTAGCGGTGTGCATAAAAAACCGATCCCAACCAATTATGGTTGGTTTTTTTAAGGTGCCGTGTTGGTTTAGTCGGTCAGTTTAATCGATATAATTATTTTTAAGAAATTTATTTAATTGCTATATATATATATATGTATATACATAGAAACAATGAATAATAATGAAATGGTGAAAATTAGGCTTTTCTTTTCTCTTTCTTTTAATTTAACCTAAAAGAAACCATTTGAAGTTATTAAAATCTAAAAGTTAAACAAAAACATGAAATAAAAAAAAAGGTACATGTATAAGTCGTCAATTGATTCTCAATTGGTTCGATACCGCCAATCTACTAGTCGTCAGTTTGTAATTTTTGCAAACTGATTCTGCCCGATACATGGCCCTCCTTTGACCTTCGACATCAGTTTGGTCAGTTTTGCTCCGTTGACTCGATTTTTTCAGTCTGTCATGCACACCCCTAATAGAAGTACAGAGACAAAAGCAAAACAAACCACTAAAAATTACAAACTATCATGCTCTTCTAATGCCCTCTGACAAAGGAAAAAACAAATTTAACATAAATAAGAGATTGAATAATATTTAGCCATAAGAAAACAATTTTCTTATGCATATATTAGGAAAATGTTAGTTGTATGGATAAAGATAGTGTGGTCACTTTTATGTTGAAATTTCTCTATCCTTAATTGTCTAATTAAGGGGTTGCATTGAGTTTCAATCTAGTTTGGTAGCTAGACCTTATCAATTAAATTCAAAGAATCTAATTAATCACCAAATTTGTGGTATATTTTGTAAAATATGTATTTGTTAAGTTTGATCCCCCTAAGATTATTTCAATCTCTCATCAATCCTATTAAAATTTCCAACTTCACTCTCAAGGCTAAGCACGGGTGGAAAAACTATTGAATTTCAACTAAGCTCTCATCAAATATGACTATAGTTTGTTATACATGTGCTTATTTGAAAATTTTCAAAAACATAAGTTTTTTTCTCCAATTTATTAACCTTATATTTTGACTCTTAACACATTAAGATGAATTATAAATGCAAAAAGCAGTAAAAATTTGAATTAATTATCCAACATAAAAATAGCTCAACTGACATGAATTTATGCTATAAAATCTGAGGTCTAAGTTTGATTCTTTAATCCAACACATTCAAATATATATGTGTGTCTTCCCTTTATAAGAAAGCACTAAAAAAAAAGTGGAAATTCAAACCCTTTCTTTGTGTGCTTTTATATATATATATATATATATATATATATATATAAAACCATATTAGGGTTGTAAAAATACAAAAAGGACTTTTGTTAGCCTATCTTTTGTCCAACAAGTAGTTATCTACATACCAAATGGTATTTCATATTTCCACATCTTCCTTTTCAAATAAGGACCCATTCAAGGAATTAACATCATAAATCAAGATTAGACTCAATATTCCCCTTTTAGTTGGGATAATAAAACCCCACTATACCTAATATCTTTCCACCTCAATTTTCTTTCCAAGCAATGGATTTTTTTTTTTTTTTTTTAAAGACAATACATTACTAACTTTAATATATGTATTACATTTAGGAAAAGATAATTCAATTGGTTATAGAAATTTTTTCATTTTTTTTAATAATAAAGACCAAAGATTAGTCTTACCCTCCTAATCATTAACACATACTAATTGTATTCGTTTAACATTATAGATAAATTTCAATATACTATTTATATACAAATTTGGTGTAATTTGTGAAAACAAAACTAAATAGGGTTGTTTTCATTTATAGCAAAATGAACCAAACAATTTATAAATATAGCAAAATGTCACAGTTTATGAGTGATAGGCAACGATGGACACTGATAGATTATTATCATCTATTACTAATAGACACTACTAGATGTCTATCAATGTCTATAAATGATAAACGGTAACATTTTGCTATATTGGAAAATATTTTTAGCAGCTGGCTATTTAAAATAATTACACAAACTAAATACATATTTCTTTGAGATGTTTTCAAAAATAGAAAAACGGTTGAAAATAATTACGAATATAGCATAATGTTACTTTCTATCTGTGATAGACCTAGATAGACATCTATCACTTTACTAAATAAACATTAGATCTATCGCGATCTATCACAGATTGAAAGTGAAATTTTGTTATATTTGTAAATTGTTTGATATTTTTTCTATTTATAATAATTTTCCTATTTTTTAACCTCATTCTCATTTGGAAAATTATTTTAAATGACAAAATTACTGAAAATATTTACAAACAATAACAAAATATAACAGTTTATCTATGATAGACCGCAATAGATCGTGATAGACTACTATTTGTGTCTATCATGACACAGATAAACACAAAAAGTAATCTGTCACAGTCTATTTCAAATAAACAAAAATTTTGCTATATTTATAAATATTTTAGTTCATTTTCCTATATTTGAAAACAATTCTTTCCATTACTAATACTTTTATTTATGGATTCAACTAAATTCAATGGTTGTTTTTAAAACATGACAAAAATTTAAACTTAATGGTACGATTAAATTTATAGTAGTGTTGTAATTTTTTGAATTTCTTACTTATTTGTAAATATTACTAAAATTAGCTTATGCATATATAAGGTCCTTTTTTTAAAATTATATTTTTAACCATATTAATTTTGTTATGGCCCATTTCATTTTTAAAACAAGGTATACGGATTTTACTTTATTTCAAAACTTCAATGACTCTTTTTCTTTTTTATATTTAATTTTGTTCTTTTTACTTTAAGAAGAATATGAACTTAGTCTATTTTCTTCATGGAGACGTAAAGAAAGTAAAAAAATCAAATCAAATCAAAATTTTTGTTCAAACATGGTTTCTTACTCTACTTTTTTCTTCAATAGTTAATTTTACTTTGATTTTCCCATTTCCAACAACTTCAATTTTGGTCCTCAACTTTTAACCCACCCCCTTTTCGTCTTTTAAGCTTTGAGAAATTTAAATTTAATTATTTCACCATTAATAAATTACATATTTAAATTTGATTAAGGCAAAAGCTATCGAATTGATAAATTTTAAAGTTTAATGGTCAAACTAAATATAACTCAATTAATATTTAAGATATTATTTGCATGAGTAATTAAAAAATTAAAAATTCGAATCTTTACCCTTACATAATGTTTAGTCCACTCTTATATATTATTGAACTAAAAAAGAAAATAAAAAAAAAAAAGTAATAAAAGCTAAAGGAAGTTGAAATATGGAAAGAAGTTAAAATAATGGAGTGATTGGTGGAAAAAGAAAAGCCTAATCGACACTTTGAACCCTAGGGTTGAATGTTAATATCAACAATTCACTAGTTCTAAAATAAAATTATAAAAAATAAAAAATAAAAAAAGTGAAGTCTCATTAGGCATCACTTCTTAGACTAAACAAGCTAAGTATTATTATTTACTAGACAATGTATTTCCTCTCACTATTTTCATATGAATTTTTTTCATTTCTTTTTTTTTTAAAAAAAAAAAATTTGCCTTCCAACGCTTGTTAAATGGAATTTAAATAAACGAATACATATACGATTTAACTGTAAGGGTACGAAACGATTCACTTTCCAAAACTATTCATATCTTTTCATCCAAACCTTGAATAGAAAGGACGAACGATCTTTGATAGATTCTTTTTTTTCTTTTGTTTTTTATTTTTTTATTACAAAAACTACAGGATGAGAATCGAATCTTCGACCTCTATAAAAAATAGTTAGATGATATTGGAAATTGAAATACACTTTGAAAAGATGCGTAAAAAAGCCACCTTAGTCTCAAACCAAAAAAAGTCATAAAACTCCAAATTCATTGTTGAGAGGCTTTTCACAATATCACATAACAATGTTAAGAATTAGGCCCATACTCAAATAATGGCCCATTTCAATTAACCTGATAATCCAATTATGTGGCTTCTATGTGTGATTGTTTTATAGAAATTGTCTCAAATCTACTCAACTTATAGTATTTTTTTTAAAAGGTTTAAAATTACTTTATTTTTTATTCATGAATTTCACCCCTTTTTTATCTTGTAAAATACTTTTACTTTTTTATTATTAATTGGAAGTTTTGAATGATTTTATTATGTAATTTATTTTGAATTTTCCTAGTTTGAAAAGCAGTGTACAAGAAACTTCAATTGAAAATTTTCAAACACATTAGTTTCTTTTCATATTTTCTTTTTCAGTTGGAAAATTTTTGGCTAAAATTTTATATTTTTGTTTTTAAAATAAATAAAAACAATAAAAAATAAAAAATCTGTCATACATGATTTTATTTATGTTTTTTCAATTTTCAATTTTCAGAAAATTTTGACATAATTTTTTTTTCAGTTTTAATGTTTTTAAACATCTCCTTTTTCGATTTTGTTGTTAAACCATCAATTGCATACATGATTTTTTTTCTTAAAATTCAGCAACATTAATTTCATACATAGAAGTTATTTTATGAAAAAATAATTATTTCCAGTATTTTTAGTATTTTTTAATAACAAAGAATGCAATATTAAATAGAAGGTATATAATATAAAAGTGCATAATTATTTTGTGGCAGACAAATTTGTAAATATTAGAAATTTTTAACATTTGTGTAATATAAATAATGAGTTTCTCTACTATATTTTTAACCTGATAAATTCTAGTTTCTACTTTTAAATTTGTACTAAATTTAGTTTGTACTTTTAAATTTAATTTAGTATTTTTAAATTTGTACTAAATTTAGTTCCTTAATTTTAATGAGTAACAATTCAATCACTACAATTTGTAATGATTTAATTCCTATCATAAAAAAAATATTAGTATAATTTAATGAAATTTCTTGTAAATTAATAAAGTGATCGCGAATCAAATTTATTTATAAACTATAAAATCTAAGGGGGTGTTTGTTAAACAAAGTTGAGTTGGTAATAATTATGTGGGGAGTTTGTTAATTTTTTATTTCTCTTTTTTTTTCTTTTTAATTTCTAACTATACACCCATTGAAATAAAATTTTTAACACTAAGAAATCCTTAATTTTGTTCCATTCTTAAACAAAAAAAATTCATACAAAGTAAATACAGTAAACACAAATTTGGACAACAATTTTTCAACATTCAATCATGAGTTGTGGTATTTGGTGCAGTTTTTTATATTGATTTTGTATTGGATTTTTTTTTTTTTTTTTTTTTTTTTTTTTTNTTTTTTTTTTTTTTTTTTTTTTTTGCTATTTTTTTAAGTTTCCAACTATACACATATTTTCCTAACATTTTTTACACAAAAAAATGCTTAATTTTTTTCCATTCTTAAAACATAACAAATTCTTACAAAGTAAAAATATACTCCACACAAATTTTGAATTCAATTTTTGAATACTCAATTACATAACATTTTTTTCCATTCCTAAATACCAAACATATGCCAAACAAATGAAAACTTCACAAATACTTAACCCTCAATCATGAACACTGAAGTAGCTTAAAAATTAAATGAATTTTTTGGTTTCCTTTTTTAAAAATGTACCATATCTTCACCACACAATTTTAACACTTAATTGCATAATAATTTTATTCACATCAATAAAGACATGTCATATTCCAATAAAATGACATGTCATATTCCAATAAAATGAACATTTTTTCTATTGCTTAACCCTCAATTTTTAACTCTTAGTTAATTTTAACTCAATCATAAATATTAATTAAGAAAAACCAATTCTCATCTTGTTTTTTTATCCATTTGTGAAATATGAATTTTATTTTTTATTGTTAATGATTTTTTTCCCTTATTTTTTTGTGCAAACATTTGATTTTTTACATTTACACTAATACAACAAAATGATTCTTTTTTTGTGCAAACTCATTTTTTGTAAACATTTTTTTGTTCAAACATTTTGTATGGTTAAGTTCAGTTTGCCACTTACAAATGAAATAATAATGTCCATAAAAAAATGTCTATGTACATACATGCTTATAAATAACTAACACTCAATGGTGATTTTAGCCGAAGTTGTCGTCGGAGGTGGTTGCTGGAACCAAGAGTTAGTCGTCGGAGTTGCTTCGTGAACGTGGTAGTCAGAGTATGTTGTTGGAGTTTGTTTTTTGTTTGAAAGTAGTTGTCAAAGTTGTTTTTGGAGTCCGAAGTTGGTAACGCGAAGGTAGTTGTTGGAGTATGTAGTCGGAGTTGTTTTGTGCGAAGGTGGTCGTCAGCGTTGGTCGTCAGAGTTGTCATCAGATATGGTTGTTGGAGCTTGGAGTTAGTCATCAGAGTTGACTGCGCAAAGGTGGTCGTCGAAGTATGTCATCTGAGTGTGGTAGAGGTAGTTGTTGATGGATGGAGCCATTGAAAACATTGAAGGGAGGGAAAGTTGAGGGTGAGTTAGGACGAGTTGGTAAAAAAAACCAACTCAACTCCACCAACATTTAAAGTTGTGAGTCAAACATTGAATTGGTAATTTTGACCAACGCAACTCAACTCATGTTGGTGAGGCAAACACCACCCTAAGTGATTATGCAATAAAAATTGACACTTAATTTTCATGAAAATTTTCATAATAGGGATTATACCATTTATAAATTGTAGAAAAAAAGATCAAATCATTACTTATTAAAATTTAAGGACTAGGTTGTTACAAACCGAAAATAAAATTAAATCGTTGCTAACTAAGGTTGAGAAACTAAATTGTTGTCTTCCTGAAAGCTCACGACGAAAAGTATTTTTTTTTAATTGTTTTAAAAATATAGCCAAATAATAATAATTTTTTAAAAAAAAAAAATTTACAAGACATCTGCAAATTATTTATGAATGTATTCTATAAAAATAATTGGAACAGTCCAGTGACATTATTGCTTGGATTCAATGACAACATTCAAATTATGTTTCTGACATATATATCTTAAATATTTATTCATTTCAAGACATGAGGAAAATACCTTTCAACTCCTTTAACAAATAAGTTCAAAAAGAGGAACTTTAAAAATTTAGTACCCCATACTTTAAATCTAATCTATATTCGGTCGGTTTCCTTTAAAAGTTTACTATTATCACTCTTTGACTAAAAGCTTATTAAATGAACCATTCCATTACTTTAATAACAAAATTCTGACACCATAATTAAACCATTTGATTTAATTAAACTCGTTCAACATCATTGTTTTAGTTAAGCTTTAAATTACTATAAGGATAATGATTATACTTTTTTTTTTTTAATTTATGAACAGACAATATTCTTCTATATTTCTTTTGTTTTGTTAGTTTAACAATTGTAGGTGTTCATTGATGTCGAGTGTCAAGGTAAGTTAGGCTGACAAGACAACCTATAAAGAATCTCACATGTTATGTGCAATATTCTTTGTGTCGAGTCCACGATTATTGAGTTGTGCATATCTTTTTGAACAATATTGAGTTGCGCAAATCTTTTGGTTGCCTTATGAGAAGATAGACTTCATGTGGAATCATTGGAAATTCATGCAAAAGGATTTCTTCTAGAATTGCTTTTACGCTCAACTCTCATTTTATCTTCTCATATCTCAAGATCAAAGTTAAAAGCGCAAAGCCCTTTGCTCATGCACCAGGTCTAACCTTCAAAAATATTACCTACACACTAGAATCAATTTCTTGGACAAAGGTAAATTGTAGTCAAAACATATTACAACCTTTGTTGGAAAAGTGGAAATTTGTTAAAAATGTCATTATTTAACAATGTCGTAAAGAATTTGATAACGTACATCTTTGCAATTTAGTGTAACTGCACACTATTTACCAAATAATAAAATGAAGAGTATGATAAGTATCAAATCTTAAAATGACGACGTTTTTCAAAAATTCAATTCTACAAAAACCTTATTTAAACTCACAACCAAAGTAACAACGAAACAATTGTGACGTGGGTTTTGAACAAGGACGAAAATATCAATAATTCAGATTTATAGATATGTCGAAGGATCTTTAAATATGGATAGTATTCTGAGAAAAATCATGGACTCTGAAAGACGAGTCATAACCTTGCTTAAGCTCAGAAAAGAAACAACCAACATCGAGAATATATACATACACTTGTACAAAGGCTACAAACCTTAGCAGAAGTGTCACAACCACACTACATTATACAACCCATAACCCATCTGCATATGTACATGACAAAGCAAAACCTACAAAAATGCTATGTACTAGGATGAGAAAAAGAAATTCTGATGACGGTAGCAGACGTGCTCGTCATCTTCACATCTCCTTCTAGATCAGGAGGCTATGGGGGAGGGGGTGTGACGGAAAATTACAAACGTATTGTAAATTCTTTTAGTGAAATTTTAGAATAAAGTTATTTAAATAAAAAAAAACTATGACTTTAAGCATAGAAATCAACAATTAGAAGTTAAATATGATCGGTAATGGAATAATAGATAATAGTGAAAATTAAAAAATGATTATGAATTGAATATTTAGTTAAGGAGTTTACAATTAAGTGAATTAGTAGTCTAGTTTACAATCAAGCATGATCGATTTAGTTTAATAGTAAAATTGATCTAGTTTATAATCAATATTTTCCAAAAAAAAAAAAGGTGGATTAAATTTCAAAACAAAAAATTGAAAAAAATGAAGAAAGAAAGAAAAGACAAGAGGTAAAAGAGAGGACAATTGAGATTATGAACTAGAGAGAGAAAAAAATAACAACAAAATATAAATTATATGATATATAAAAATAGAAGAAGTATGTAGTGAGAGAATTTAAAAAATGAAAATTATTTTAAATGACAAAATTGCTGAAAGTATTTACAACTAATAGCAAAATACACAATCTATCTCGGTCTATCGTATAAATTTTGATATATTTGTAAATACTTTAGTTCATTTTACTATATTTGAAAAGAACTCTTAAAAAAAATAGATAAAAGAAGAAATAATGATTGTGAACGAGAGAGAGAAAAACAAACTCTTAGATCATAAAAAAAATGAAGATTATATAATAAATAAAAAAAAAACTAAAACATTGAATTTTAAAAAAATAATAATAATAAGAGAAGAGAGTGGGATGGTACTGAAAAATGGGAAAAAAAACTAAGGGCCTATTTAGTAGGGTAATTCAGATTTTATTTTATATTTTCAAATTCACTGAGTTCGCCGAATATTTATTCGGCAGACATTCTGAATTCTATTTTCAAGAACTATTTTCAGATTCGGAGATTCAAATAGTGCAAATTCTGAAACCAATATTTTTTTTTGTGTTTTCAGTGTATCCAAATTTTGAATTTGATATTTTAAAATGTAAAATTTTACTAAAAAAGATTAAAATATTAGCAAATATAAAATTTCATGTTATAAACTCAATTATTTTTGTTATATTAAAATATGTAATATATTTCCTATTATATGATAAAATAATAATTATAAATTTCTTTTAACATAAAACAAGTTCATAAGTAATAGTTTATATTTAATTTAATATTTAATGAGTAACTATAGTTAGTCTTGTGGTTTACAAATATATTATCAAACATATTTCTAAAAAAACTTATAATTATAATTTAATATTTGAATCTACTACCAAACATATATATGAAAATATTCTAAAATCCTCGCATAGTTGCAATATTTTTCTCTAATATTATGTCAAATCTTATACAAATAAAGGAAAAACCACTTGTGACCTAAATTATTATCTTATAAAGTTTACCTCTAGAAAGAAAAAAAAAAATGTTATCAAATTTAATCATTAGTTTGTTCTAACCAATACAATACAACCACCAATCGATTGCTGTGACCTATTATTAATAGAAAGAAAAACTCAACCGACCAATGAGAAAGCGACTTTCTTCACAAAACTGACCAACGCGGCGTACTCTTCAAACGCCCTCACGTCCAACTTCAACCTCACGAATTGCGGAAAAAACAACCAAATCGAAGTGGAGAAGATGAAAAACAGAGTAACCGGCAACGACACCGCCACCGGTATCCGCCGCTTCTGGGGCAACACCTTCTTCATCAGAATCTCCAACGTCAAAGCAATTCCATGGATGACAAAGAACCACGTGATCTCCCAGTTGGGCTTCATTCGCCCTAAATAGTAAAATATCAGTTCGTGCATCATTGCCGATACCAAAAACGTCGCCATCACCGCGGGCAACGGCGCCCACGTCCGCCCGACGACCTTTGAAGCGATCTTTACCGTCGGCTTATAAACTGTCGGCTGAAGAATATTCGTTGCCATCAGATTCCATCGCCTTCCCCAAAAATCCTGAAGCGAAGTCGAGTAGTACGGATCGCGAAACTGCGGCTCCAGCTCGATTCCGAGCAGATTCCGAGCGAAAAACTGCGTAATCGCCAGAATAATCTCAAGGAGAAAGTAAATGTGCCAACTATATATGAACAAAATAACTTTCGGGTGAATAAACTCAGAGTAATCGTACAATTTCACCATCAGAACCACGATTAAGGCTTTAATCGAATAGTTGATGAGCGATTTGGGTTTTTCGTTTAGGATTTCGGTGCGATTATTGGGGCTCGATTTCTCCGAGGGGTTCTGCAGGATCTTGATCGGCAAGCAAGACAGGGCTATGAATTGGCGGAGAGGGAGCTGGGGGTTGGTGGAGGGAGGGCCGTCGCCTGTGGCGAAGAGGAGGAGCTTGAAGTTGGCGAGCCAAGCGATGAAGAAGGAGGTGGCGCCGCCGAGGTGGATGGAGGTGAGTTGCAGAGGGAGGAGGAAGAAGAGGACGATGACGGGGGCGATGGCAAGGAACCGACCGACGCCGGGATGGAGGAATTTTCCGACGGCATGGCAGTAAGAGAGAGAGATACAGACGGTTAACCATACCTTGGTCAAGTTGATGATTTCTCCCTCCATTTCTTTTCTATCTCTAGAAATGGGAAACGAAGACGAAGGAGGTAAATGGAATTTTATAGAAAATTTAAATCACTTTCAATTTATTTTATTTATTTTTTTGTGCTTTATTTCTTCAATGATTGATATTCTAATGGCTACAGATGACCCACGTGGAATAAATTTCTATAAAAAATTTCAAGGGAAATTGTCCAAAATCAATCTTTCAACTTTTCACATTACAAAAACTAATACATTTTTTTAAAATAAAAACTATTAACAAAAATAAGGCATAGTTTTTGCCCCTACGAATCTCGCATGAACTTGTTTTAAATGGTAGACCCTTTTAACCGTTAGTTAATTAACAATAAAATGATGTATTAATTAAGAAGTCCGAACATAAAATTAAAATTTATATTATAGATCAATTAATTTAAAAAAAAAAGTAGAATAAAATATGAACCAATTCGATACAAGATTCAATAAAAACCTATTTAATGCATTTAAACTTAAGTTTAAGAACCAAATATACATAAATCGATTATTTAATATTTTGATTATATATTCAGTTTTTCTTAGAACAAGAATGGAACAACGAAAATTCATTAAAATTAAAATAAGAATTTGAATATTTAACTTTAAATAAGGTAATCAAAGCATTAGGACTTAGTTATATTTACTTTATAATATTCAATTTGATCCAATATATTATTATTTGGCATTTAGTTGAACCGTATACCATAATTTATAATTCCCTGACGTGGTGGATGCACTGATCATATTTGAAGGGCAACTACTTTACCTTTACTACTAAACAATATATTATTTTCTCATAAAATATAATTTCGTATTATTTTAATACAACAATTTGAAATTTGAATATTATAAACAATTTGGACACATTTGTTTTCCACATAGTTCAGCTGAGAACCGGTTAGATTTAGTTACACAACGCTGGTTTATTAACCATTTAATTTTGGGCCCTTTTCAAATGTAGCAAAAACAACCCAAAATATTTATAAATATAGTAAAATATCAGAGTCTATCTATAATAGATTGCGATAGACTACTATATGTGTTATGATAGACTACTATCTGTGTCAATTTATCTGCGATAGATTGCGATAGACTACTATCTGTGTTACGACACAACATAAATAGTAGTCTATCGCGGTCTATCACGAATAAATTGGGATATTTTGCTATTAGTTGTAAATATTTGTAGTTGAAAATTTATTTTTTTTAGTTTTCTAATAAAAAAATATGTGATATTTTACTCTTTTTTTTTTTACCAATGATTTGAAAACCCAAACTAAAATTAAAAAAAAAAA
>QLSR01001496.1:1559472-1682364 GCA_031780015.1 Citrullus colocynthis | reverse complement strand
AAAAAAAAAAAAAAAAAAGCTTAAAAAAAAATTTAAAAAAAAAATTGGTGATAATTCAACCATTATACTTAAGAAATATACAAATCTTTATAAGAAATGAAGAGGAAATAGATATAATTTAAAAAAAAAAAAAAAAACGAAATGGTTATCAAACGAGATCTTACTTATTAAAGTTTCATAGCTAAATTTTTAACTTTTTAAATGGGTATGATGGATTATTGAACTTTTAATTTTGTATTTAATAAATCCTTGTATTTTAAAAATGTCTGGTAGATCTCTTAATTTTTAATCTTAATTTTGATGCTTAATAAATCTTAATAACATGTCTATGAATTTTAAAAATATTGAATAGGTTAATAATTTATTAGACATAAAATTGAAAATTGAAAAATATATTAATTACAAAATTGAGAGTTTAAGAATCACACTTTTTTAAAATAGTTAATATATTAGACACTTTTAAAGTTTAGGAAGTTGTTAAATACAAAATAAAAAATTGGAGAAGGTAAAATACTTTTGAAAATTCATAGGTGAAATAACACACAAATTTTAAAATTTAGAATTTTTTATTTTATTTTTAATCTCACAACAGTTTCTAATTTTTAGTTTACACAAAACTAAAAAAGGTTTTGAAAAAAACACAATGAATAAAAAGGATTAAAAAAAAAAAATACTGTTTCACAAATAAAATACCTATTTTTTATAATGAATGTGACGTAAATAAAGAAAAATATTCGAACTTTTTTTTTTTAAGACAAAAGTATTCAACGCTTTTTACTGACCTCTCCTATCAAAATTGAATTGAAAATTGTAAAATTGATTGTTTTGACCAATGTTTTCAGTTCAAGCAATCTCCTTGATTCAAATAGTTATTTTTCTATTCTAACTTTTAAAAAATCGAGATCTCTTCAAAGAATTATTTTATTAATCATAAAAAAACTAAAAGTATTGATATAATTTATTCAAATTTAAAAGGAAGGACAGTAGAATTTTGACCAATCGAGATTCATGAATACCATCTGTAAGAATGCATAATTTTTGGAATGCATGAATTTTGACTAAAAATTGATCAAAATTATCAAAATTCATTTGAAATCATTGACATTTAATCATAATTCATGCTAGAATTAACTGAGATATTCAAGTTTAATTACCAAAAGAAAAAAAAAATCAACTAAAACAACTTTCAAACTCAACTTATAGTCTATTTAAATTGATAGAGAAAAAAAGTGTTTTTTTTAAAAAAATAATTTTTATTTAAAATTTTTTAATAAAATTTTATTTGTCAAAACACTCCAATTTTTTTTTTAAATAATTTATTTTCAAAATTAAACATTCAATTTCCTTGTAAGATACAAGTTGATTCAACAGCAAATTTACCGTTTGCACTCAAACTGGATGAGAGAATGTGAAATAAAGAAAACGATAAAGATAAAATAGTAATTTTAATAATATTTAAAAGTCGAAAACATACCACAATACTAATTATTTTCTGAAGAATTTTTTTTTAAATAATTTTTTAAAAAAAGAATTCCAAAAATAGGGTGGGGAGAAAGAAATTTGAAAAATGAGATTATGAAATCGTGGACCCGGTCCACGATTTCCAGAGGGTGTGTCAGCCGCAGTCTGCATGCCTCTGCATGCAGAGGCATGCATTGACCGAATTGGTGGACGGGGTCCACGATTTCGGTAATCGTGGACCGGGTCCACGAGTTCCCTTCTATAAATCCTCCCCGCCGATCACCATTCTTCATCTCTCATTTCCACCATCTTCATTTCTCTCTTTTCACTCTTCATTTCTCTCCTCATATCTCTCCTTTCACTCTTCATTTATTTCCTCATTTCTCTCCTTTCTCTTATTTTAGTTCTCGTTTGTCATTGTCGCTATCATTTCTCTTCTTCTTTTCGTTCCGCCGCCGCCGCCGCCGCCAGTACCACCGCTGCTACCGCTGCAGCTGCTACGTATGCATATACATTTTCCTTTCTAATTATCTTATAAATATGCAATAGTTATATATATTTTGTTTTGCATGAATGAATAAATTTGTATATGTATACGTTTTGTTTTGCATGAATGAATAAATTTATATATGTATACCCTATTTTTCGAATTTTTTTTTAAATAACATTATTCTTTAAAATACCCATTTTGCATGCATGAATAAATTTAAAAAATTTAGGTTTTAATATTGATTATTATTCGGCGTTTATTGTTATAGGAATAATTATTTGTAAATAATGTGGTGGAAAATTAGTTATATTGGGTAGATTTGGAGTAATTTTTCTTTTTAACCTTTACAGTTGTAAACGAATTTAAATATGTTGTTTCGTCCAGAAGATTTAGTTATTATTGAAGCTGAAAATTGTGCGGATAGTGACATTGATGTAGAAATTGATGAATTGTTTGGAGAAGAAGAAAATATAGAAAATGAAAATGAGTTGGTTCAGTCAGAGATATTTACACTGATAGAATGAGAAATTACTGATTCAATTTGTGAACAAGGATCAACCTTGGAGGAAAGGGGAAAATGTACAAATAACTCTAGTATAATACAAAAAGGAATGTTATTTGATACGAAAGAAGACCTACAAATGGCAGTAAAAATATATTGTGTGACTGAACACTACCAAATATCTGTGGTAGAATCGAACCAAGATATTTGGTATGTGCGATGCAAGCAATGGGATGAAGGTTGTAGATGGAGGTTGCGTGCATGTCGGCGCAAAATCCATGGGATGTTTGAAATTACTAAACTTAGAGAGAACCATACTTGTTTATACACAGAATTGGCACAAGATAATGCACAACTTGATTCTAATTTCATGAGCATTGAAATCCAAAATTTAGTTAAAACTGATCCTAGTGTGCCTATGGCTGTACTACAATAAGCACTTAAAAAACAGTACGGATATAACGTCAAATACAGACGTGTGTGGGAAGCTAAGAAAAAAGCTTTGGTTGCAGTCTTCGGTGATTGGGAGAAATCGTATTCAGAACTTCCGTACTGGTTGAGTGCTGCTGTGCACTACAATCCTGGTACACGAGTAGATTGGCATTTTCTCCCTTCTGATGTGCCTGGTAAAACTATATTTGGTCGTGTTTTTTGGGCATTCGGTCCTGCAATTGAAGGGTTTAAGTACTGTAGGCCTTTAATTCAAATAGATGGAACCCATCTTTACGGCAAGTACAAAGGGAAATTGCTCACTGCTTTGTCTATTGACTCGAATGGGCATATATTTCCTCTTGCATTTGCTATTGTTGAAGGGGAAAATACATCTAGTTGGTCATGGTTTTTGTGGGCATTGCGCGAGTATGTTACTGACCGAGAAGGGATTTGCTTAATTTCGGATAGACACAGAGGGATCATTGCAGCAATTAACAACGAGGAAATTGGTTAGGCTGAACCTAAAGCATGTCATCGTTATTGTTTACGTCATGTTGCGAGTAATTTTAATTCCAAATACAAATCAAAGCAACTTAAAGATTTGGTGTTTAGGACTGGAAATCAACACCAAAGACGTAAGTTCATTCGAAATATGAAAGAGTTAAAGAAATTGAACTCTGAGTGTCTTGAATATTTTTCTAATATAGATTTGAATAAATGGACGCAATCACACGATAATGGGTATCGCTTTGGGTGGATGACAACCAATGCAGCTGAATGTTTGAATGAGGTATTTAAAGGAGCTAGAATGTTACCGATCACATCGATTGTTAGGTTAACATTTTATTGGACAATCTTATACTTTGAACGCCGTAGACAAGAAATAAGTGAAGCACTCGATCGTGGGGACATGTACACAGAATATGCCATGAGAA
Organism: Citrullus colocynthis; assembly: GCA_031780015.1. NCBI lineage: Eukaryota > Viridiplantae > Streptophyta > Magnoliopsida > Cucurbitales > Cucurbitaceae > Citrullus > Citrullus colocynthis. The sequence continues at coordinate 1,678,544 of QLSR01001496.1, read as the reverse complement.
AGCTTAAAAGGTGGGAGAAACGAGCAACTGCACATACAGCGACGTCAGTTGACAGGGAAACACAAAGTTTTGAAGGTCGAACTGGCATCAGTATGGTTTCTCCCTACAAAGGCCAAAACATACAAGTAGTGTGCCTGAAAGAGGGGACTTGTTCTTGTAACAAGTGGCAGTCGTTCAAGATTCCATGCTCTCATGTAATTGCAATTTGTAATTACATGCGTTTGTCATACGTGCATCTGATTGATGAATACTATAAATTGTCTCATTTAAAGTTATGCTATGAATGTCGCTTCCATCCAATACAGCACCCTGACTATTGGCCAGAGTTATCATTTACGGAAGTGCATCCTAATGCAAACTTATTAAGGGAGCATGGTAGACCCAAAACTTCGCGAATTCATAATGAGATGGATTGGCGCGAGGCAGGCACGAAAGTTCGATGTGGGATATGCAAGGGATCAGGGCATAACAAGCGTACCTGTCCACTCCGTAATTTAGGAGCTTCATCTTCGAGTCATTCATAGTTTAGCAAGCAATGTATTTTGTTTATTTAACATTGTAATGAATTTTGTTTATTAAACATTGTAATGTATTACGTTTATTTAACATTGTAATGTATTTCATTTATTAAACATTGTAATGTATTTCGTTTATTTAACATTGCAATGAATTTGGTTTATTTAACATTGTAATGTATTTCGTTTATTTAACATTGTAATGAATTTTGTTTATTTTAACAGTGTTGAATATGGACCTTGGTCCATCTAACCTTGTTCAGCTATATCTTCAAAACACTCACCGACCACAGACAGTATGGGATAATGCATCCACCGTGGTACTATGTTGTCAGAGAAGAGAGGCAGTTTCTCAGGATACTATACCGTTCGATGAACGTATAGTGCCTTATCTACAACAGGTCGGTTTTATTGGGGTTGCACAAATTGGATTCATACAGTTGGACTGGCACCTCATTACTGCTTTAGTAGAGCGCTGGAGACTGGAGACCCACACATTTCATATGCCTGGTGGGGAATGCACCATTACGCTGCAGGACATTACAGTACAATTTGGACTACTAGTGGACGGAGAACCTGTTACTGGTTCGTTGCAGCATGATTGGAAACAGATCTGTGAAGATTTCTTAGGCCTTCGACCACTTGACTTAAAAGGCTCAAGGTTGAGTCTCCCGTGGTTAGCCTCTCAGTTTACAGAACTGTCTCCTGATGCCGATGACGTCAGTATACAGAGGTATTCACGAGCATATATTATGCAGCTTATCGGAGGCTTTCTGTTTGTTGACAAGTCCAACACGCTGGTGCACTTAATGTTCCTCCCACTACTGGCCAGTTTTGAGCAAGCTGGTAATTATTCGTGGGGTGGTGCTTGTCTTGCATGACTGTACAGAGAATTATGTCGAGCTAGTCATGCACAAGCTTTGGATATAGCAGGCCCACTGATACTACTTCAAGTATGGGCCTATGATCGATTTAGCATTGTTGCACCACAAGTCCAATTACAACCTCCAGAACATTTTCTAGGACGTCTACTCAGTGCCAGGTATTATTTTCTGTATATATTAATTTCTTTGTCAATGCAATTAGCAAAGTATTTAATTGTTTTATATCCATGTGATAGATGGAGCGGTGTATTAGCTGCATCTGAACAATTAGCAAACATGTTGCTGGTATATTGCTCAATATTTGACTGTTTGATGAAAAATCAGGTAATAATAAATATGTTGCATATAACTGAATATTACATATGTTTTTAGGTTCTAATTATTCTTGTACATGGTTTCAGATCAATTGGACGTCATATACACCACATGTTATGTCGCTGTTGCCTGATTACTGTCATGATGGACAAGACATTTGGTTGACGGTCAGCCCACTTATATGCTTTCACATCATAGAGTGGCATCAACCAGATTGAGTGTTGAGACAATTCGGTATGCGGCAAACAGTACCGACGTTGTGTAATACACTACCTCAAGTACACCAAATCGATTTAAGAGGTAAACACGACCAAAACTGGCGTTAAAGTCATGTAGAGTATATATCATTTTGGCGTGCACGTCATGGCCGCTGTGCACAAGGAGAAATAATAAACGAGTCGGATGTGTCTAATGATTATCTGTCCTGGTACGACTCTATCACAAGAAGATTTATTACACCTGACGGTGCCTACTATTACTGCATGGTAAGCATCTTATTATGTAGTGTTTTTCAATTACATGCTAAGAATATTCTTTTATACTTATATATTTTTTTTTATCGTGCAGAATAATTTTGTCCACAATGTGCACAGTTACTCCTTAGAACACAATTTACCAGAGTTGAGTTCAATGTGTGAGCAAAACATGGTAAATGTTGAAGAAATCATTCAACATACAAGGAGACTCAATGTTGCTGATACTGATCGAAAACGTATTCGTCGTAGACGACAGAGACAACGTGACAAAGGTGTTCCAGAGCAACCCGATGACCAGAAACCTCCCATATTACAACCAGACATTGAATCTGGTTCTGGCCATCAACAGGAATATTATGCACACAATGAATTTTCATCTGCCGTCACCCAACAGGATATCGACGATGTAATCCACCAGCAACAACAAATTGAAGTGCTTGTGCCTCGTCGTGGACTACATGCACAAAGAAGACCACCATGTGGCACTTGATTTGTATTATAAATTTTCTGATTTGTATTAACTTTTTATCTTTAACTAAATGAATTAATGATTTTCCATTACATTTTCAAAAATTAAGAATCAATAAAACTAAACAATAATTGATGAACACAAGTAATAAGCAAAAATTCATTTAAGTGGGTAATTAATTAATTAACTTATTTATCATGGGAAAAAAATCGGACGTTTTTGGACGTATCATGGGAAAAGAACGGAGGTAAAAAGTCTTTTTGATCAAAACTCGAACCATAAATACTATCCGAAATAGTGAAGGGTGCTTGATAATATTTCATTCCTTGAAAGCCTGTGAATACTAGAGCTGAAATGGTAGCTACTAAAGTGTAAACTGCTCGTTCCTCCTTCCCCGCGATTATAGCATGATACTTGGTGTGGTTAAGACATACTTGTGGACCGGGTCCACGAGTTTGGTCGAAATCGTGGACCCCGGTCCACGACTTACTTACACGACGACCGCCACGTAGCAAATTTGACTGAAATCGTGTACCGAGTACACGATTTCACCACCCCAATTCTCAAATTATTTTCCAAACCACCATATTTTTGTCATTAGTTTCTAAACCACCCTATTTTTCGAATTTTTTTTTAAATAACATTATTCTTTAAAATACCCATTTTCTGAAAACGTCATTTTTAAAAAATAATTAATTAAAAAACCCATCTTTTTATACGGTTGTTTAAAATAAAATGAGAGAGGAGTTGTGCATTGGGAAATTAAAAGGGAATGAGAGAGTAAAGGAGTTGAGAAAAGAAAAATCCGATCGGGCGTCGGCAAGTGATCGGAGCTCCGGCGAAGAGTAGAGAAATGGAGGACGAGATGGGGAATTTCTTGAAAGTTTGGATTTCAATATGGATGTGTTTGAGTTATTGCTATGGCGTGGGGAAAAGAATTCCAGAGGGAATTACAAGATTTGTCTTCATTTTCCCTGTAATTTCCATCTTCCTTTACCTTCCTCTTATTCTCCATTCCCTTCATCTTGGTGGCCTCACTGCCTTTTTCATTGCTTGGCTTGCCAACTTCAAGCTCCTCCTCTTCGCCGCCGGTCAAGGTCCCCTCGCCACCCCTGCCATCTCAATCGGTACCTTTAATGTTTATATAATTAAATTTGGTTTGAACTTTTTAGGTCATAATCCATCAACTTTTACTCTTTAGCTTCTCAATGAATGACAGAGAGATTCATAAATCTCTACTTTTTGTGAGTTGTTAGAACTAAAAATTTCTTGCTTGTGTTAAATAAAATCTTGAATTTGTTTATTTTGCTATTAAATAGGATGATAGAGTGTGAGAGTGTTTAACAAAGTAAGTATGGAGCTAGAAAGTTTATATTTAGGGTATAAAATTATAAGATGAAGTTTTTTTTTTTTTTTTTTTTATATAAATGTACATAATAAAAAAAAGAAATGTGATGGATTTTTAGCGCTCGTTTAAAATAATATTTTTACCATAAATTTGTTACCTAAAAAAGCAAATGTACTAAGAACATATATATTGGACACATATTTAAAATCGAGAAGTTTGATGTTAAAGTTAGAAGAGAGAAGTTTGTAATTTCACCTAAATTTATGTAATTGTTTGAGCAGGTACTTTCTGTGCAATAGCTTCCTTCCCAGTGAAATTGAAACAAAACCCACTTCAAATAACCTCTGAAGCTGCCATTAATGGAGGATCAGCTCCAATAAATTATACGAAATCCGATCAAAATCGCCACCACCAATCACCATTAAACTACGCCGTCAAGATCTTCTTAGTGGCGGCCCTAGTGAAGGCCTATAATTACACCCACATCCTCCCTCAGAAACTCCTCTGGCTCTTCCTCTGTTTTCACATCTACTTCCTCCTCGAGCTCAGCCTCGCCACCGCAGCTTCCGCCGTCGCCTGCGGCGGCGCCGTCGAACTTCTCCCCCTCTTCCACCAGCCTTATCTCTCCACCTCCCTTCAAGACTTTTGGGGTAGGCGGTGGAATCTCGTTGTCACCGGAATCCTCCGCCCCGCCGTCTTCCGCCCTGCAGCCTCCGCTGCCACAAGACTACTTGGACGCCGGTGGGCCCCGCTCGCCGGAGTGACGGCGACGTTTCTGGTGTCGGCGGTGATGCACGAGCTGATGTTCTTCTATATGTCTCGTCAGTGGCCGCCGCCGACATGGGAGGTGGCGGCGTTCTTTGTGTTGCACGGCGGCTGTCTGGTGGCGGAGATGGTGGTGAAGAGGCTGTGGATTGACACGTGGCGGATGCCGCCGCTGCCAGCGGCTGTGTCGATTCCGGTGACGGTGGTATTCTTCTTCTGGACGTGCTTTTGGCTATTCTTTCCACCGTTCATCAACACGTGTAAAGCTGACGTAAGGGTGGTTGAGGAGTACGCGATCTTTGGCGCGTTTGTTAAAAACAATATTCCAAATAGCTTCTGGCCAAATTTCAAACATATTATTTCTTTTAATTACCTTAAAATACCATTGTAATCTTGGACTTTAAATAAGGGCAAATGCTGAAATTACAGTTGTAATTATAGATATTGATGTGGAATACTCGTAGAATTAATTATAAATTAATATTAATTAATCATTCATATTTTTTTTAATTAATTATTAAATATAAATATATTATTTAGGTTAATAAATTCAACTAATACATTTATAGTTGATATTTTATGTTATCTTAACTATTTAATATAAAATGTTATCATTTACAATTAATATTTTAATTAATTTTTATTTATTTAATTATTTTTATTATCAAATAAAATACTTAATTTAAAATATTCATGTGTTGGTTGAACAATTATATTTAATTATGATTGCATTACTTGTTCTCTTACCATTCATTAAATAATTATTTTTTGTTTCTATATACGAAATTGGTAAGTCAAACACATTCATTTAGATCCTATTTAATATAGAATTCATATTTTATTTTTATGTTTTCAGATTCACGCAAATATGTGTTTGGTAGACAACTCAAATTCAGTTTTTTAAAGTCGTTTTTTTTTATTCTATGACCTAAATGGTGCATATTCTGAAAACAACATTTTTATAGTTTCATTGTATCCATATTTTGAATTTTAAATTTTAAAATGCAAAATTATATTAAATAAAGATAAAAATATTTAATGTTATAGTATGTCAGGTTATAAATTCGATTCATTTTTTTTTCTTTAAATAGATACTATGTAATATATTATAAAATTATATAATATTACACCATAATAATTATATAATTAATATAAATCATATACATAAATAAATTAATTATAGTTTATTGTCAACTAAATGCTAGTGGGTAACTACAATTAGTTTTATGATTTATAAATATAGTATCAAACATGATTTAAACAATTGGAATCCAATTTCTGAATTTGCTACCAAACACATATTTGAAAACATGAAATACAACTTTGTTTTATTGTATTCCTCGTGTTTCAAATTCTATACCAAGCAGACCCCTGATTTCCAGACATTAATTATCTTGCAAATCTAAACACAAACATTAATTATCCTAGACATTTAATATTCATACCCATGAAACAATATCTGTGATCTAAATGACCCTAATAAAAGTTTGAGAGTGGAATTGAACTACCATCATAGTTTAAGGGGAGTTTTTAATTTGTCCTTTAAATAATAATAATAATAATATTAAAAATTTTAGACATTTTTATAGTATCTATTATTTTATGCTTTGACGATATATTATGCATTTTATGGAATCTACATTATTAATTCACTTTTAAACAAAATTAATTTTTAATTGCCTAACGTGGTGGGTGGACTATTCATATATGAAGGCAACTACTTCACCTTATGTATTAAACAATATATTATTTTTTTCATCATTAAATATAATCCTGTTATTATTTTAATACAACAATTTGAAATCAACGTTCATAAATTTGTTTTAGAGCTAGGATTATAAGTTCACTCTATCATTCTAACTAAATAGTGTTTCAACTTTTGAAAATGTCTAAAAAGTCTATGAGACTTTTGATTTTGTATCTAACAGATCTTTGAACTTTTACAAATGTTTAATAGGTTTGATAATGTTTAATATTGTATCTAAAACATCATTGATATATTAGTATTTCTTAAAAATGAATTAATCTTATTAAATTAAATTGTGACTAATGAAACCCTAAAATTTTAGTTCTGTTTAGTAGATTTATGAATTAAAAAAGAAAAAAGAAGAAAAAAAAATATATGAACCGTTTAAAGATATGTTAGACACTTTTCATACTTTGAAGAGACTTAATTAGATATATTTTTGGAGGCCTAGTAAACAATTTTTTTTTTTTTTTTTTTTGGGGGGGGGGGGAAATACTTCAAAGTCCAAATAAACTTTAATTTTCTTTTTTTATCCATCAAACTACAATTGAAATACACACATTAAACATATTTTTTAAAGGTGAGAAACCATGATTCAAAACATTTTGGAGATAACACTAAGATATCCAATTTATTTCATCTCTTCAAGGTAAACTGGACCTGACGAAATAGGTCAAAAGTCAGAAAAAGATAAGGATAAATAAATAGAAGATGAAGTAGATTTATCTAATTAGATCTAATTCTAACTTATTAAGATTAAGAAAGATCTATCTCATCCTTACCTCAAGAGGAAAAGGTAAAACTCTCTCTCATTCTCTCTATCAATACATTATTATGACTCTATATGAGAGAACAAAAAATTGGATCCTGATTTGGGATCTTAAACTAGAGATAGATCTAGAACTTGTTCTAAAAACTTCAAACAAGAGTTTTTTTTTTTTTTTTTTTTTTTAAATTTATTGCAGGTTCTCTTTTCTCTAAATTATAAATTTATTATTATTACGTGAAAGTTAAATGTGTTTTTCGTGAGCCAAAATTTGACATCAACATCTTCATTTGTTAACAACCCTTCAAATTTTAATTAATTTCACAAAATTAAATAAATAAACTTTCAAGATTTATATATATATATATATATATATGTTGAAATCTTGTAAATTCTCAATTAACATAAATCGAGATATATGGATTTTCCAACACTATTTTCCTTTTTTAACTTTCAATTGAAACTAATAAATTTCACGTGTCGGTTCTGCTTTTTAATTAAGTGAAAAAGGAAAAAAAAAAAAAAAAAAAAAAAAAAAGAGAAGAAACGAAATTGAAATCCAACTGTCTTACACAAAAGTTAAAAAGGTAAATAAGAAAGAATAAAAAAAACACCAACAATAAGCAAATAAATAACTATAGCATTTAAATTAAAAATAATTTAAAAAATATTGTTGAATGAGAAATTTCAGCAAACTAAATTTCGCCACATCATTGCAACAAAAATCCAAATCCTTCAAAAATTATAGATTAGATCGGGCCGAATAATTAAAATTGCTTGTGTCAAAAGTCCAATACAATTGCTTGTGTCAAAAGTCCAATACAATTCTAGCTCATTTTGAAATTTTGGGCCAAAGAAGATACTGAGACTAAGTCCAAACTCATTTAAAGCCCAAGGTGAATCTCTATAAATAGAGGTTTTACCTCTCCATTCTAGAGATGAAATTCTAAAGATTCAAGACTCTAAAGTTTTGATCAAGACTAAAGATTGAAACTCCGACTAAGCGTATTTGAAGATCAAAGGCGGAATCTCTCTGTCACTTTTCCTGTAAAGTTTCGATCAGTATTTTACGAGCAAAGTGATAGAGAGGTCAATTCATTCCCGATAAATTCGAACTTACGGATAAAGTGCTGGTCGGAATTTCACAGGAAAAGTGACAGAGAGTTCTCTTCTCATAAAGTGTTGTCTCGCTCTGTCTGGATGGCTTCCCGTTAAGTTTGATAATTCAAACTGACAATAAAAAAATGTCATAATGTCGTCAAAACCAACGACATTTCACTTTTCCATTCAATTTGACCATTTGACTGATTGTCATTCATATTAAAAAAAAAATTAAAAAAAAAAAAAAAACCTACACATTTTTCCTAATTTTTTATTTAAAGTACCATTTTCCTGAAAAGGTCACCATATAAACCTTCTCTTCCTTTCCTTGTATTATATTATTTAATATCAATTTCCTTCATCTCACGAAACCACTTTTGACTTTTGAAATTCAACAAATTAATAATTAGAATTTTCATTACAATTAATACACATTTTAGAAATGAGATCCCATTTTCATTCAAATCTTCAACATAACATATCCATCATTAAATACAAAACAAAGAAAGCGCAAAAGAACAAGAAACACCTTTGAGTTTCTCCATTAATGGCCGCCGAGATTCGCATCTTCCTTCAAACTCTGTTCTTAGTTTCTTCATCTCTCTGTTTCTGTTTCACCATCAGAAACTCAATCCCCAATGGCTTCTTCAAATTCCTCTTAATTCTCCCCTTCTTCTTCCTCTTCCTCTACATTCCTCTCCAATTCCAGACCATCCATCTTCAAGGCTCCATTGGCTTCTTCATTGGTTGGCTCGCCAGTTTCAAGCTCCTCCTCTTTGCCTTCGGTAAAGGCCCTCTCTGCTGCTCCGCCGCCTCCTCCTCCCTCCGCCGCTTCCTCGCTGTCGGCTCCCTCCCAATCGAAATCCCCGACCATGAACCGCCCAAGGACCGCTCCAATCCCGGTCCAGTTCTCCCCTTGAGCTTCTCCGCAAAATTAGGGTTCCTAATCCTCACAATCATCGCCATCAATTTCAAAAACCACTTCCATCCAAACGCATATCTCATTTTCCTCTGCCTCGTAATTTACTTCCTCCTTGAAATTCTCATTGGCAGTGCCTCCGCCTTAGTGAAGGCCACGCTCGGAGTCGAGTTATTGCCGTATTTCGACGAGCCCTATCTCTCTGATTCGTTACAGGATTTTTGGGGTCGGCGATGGAATCTAATGACTTCTAGAATCCTCCGCCTCTCCGTCTACGATCCGTGCCGCAAACTCACCGTTGGCGTCGTCGGGAGGAGACCAGCGGCGATTCTGGCGCTGACGGCCACATTCGCAGTCTCCGGCCTGATGCACGAACTGATCTATTTCTACATGGGAAGATTGGCGCCGACTTGGGAAGTGACTTGCTTCTTTCTATTACATGGAGTTTGTCTCGCGGCGGAGATGGCCATAAAGTCGGGGGTCGGTGGGAGGTTCCGGCTGCCGGGAGTTGTATCGGTGCCGTTGACGATCGGATTCGTGGTTACGACGAGTTTTTGGCTATTTTTCCCGCAGTTTTTGAGGTTTAAAGCGGACGTTAGAATGTTTGAAGAGCACGCGGCTTTGGGCGCGTTTGTGAAGAGTGTGATGGCCGATCTAATCACACAATTCAAATTCATTTCATTTCAAGTGAAATAAAAGTGTTTATTTTGAGGTTTAATTACCAAATTCAAGAACTTTAAATTCAGGTCAAACTCTTTTGTTTACTTCAATCATTTTGAGTGTGATTCAACCGTTAATATTTTATGTGATATATTTTTATGTTAAAATACCATTTTCAATCATTTTAAGTGTGATTCAACCATTAATATTTCATGTGATATATTTTTATGTTAAAATACCATTTTAATCTTTATACTTTGAGTTTATTCAATTTTAATTTTTTAAAATTATCGATAAATTTTAAATTTAGTTTCACAATTAGGTTAATATTGATTTTTTTAATTTGTATTTTTAGAAAATGTATTCACATATTCCATTTTCTTACATGAAAATTATTATTATTATTATTATTATTATTATTTAACTAATTTTGATAAGATGTAACTTTGGAGGACTAAATTAAGACTTATTGAAAATTTAAAGACTAAAATTGGACAAATTTCAAAATACGATGACCAAAATAGAATTTTAAACTATATTTGATGTCTTATTCCATTAAATTTTAAAAGTTGGGCGTCCACACGATCGAATCCAAAGAGATGGAGTTGATATTTAATGCACCCATGCTTAAAAGGTGTATTTTTTCTGAGCTGTTTGGTTTCTGAAATTCATTAATGCATCATAAATTAGACTTTTCAAGATTGCTTTTTAATGTAATTGGTCCAATAAGTTAATAAAATTTTAAGAATGTTAGATAAGTTTATTCATTATTAAAAACATTTAATAAACTTGAAACCTATTAATTACAGAGTTTAATGTATGAGATCAGAGAGATTTAATAAACATGTCAATACTAAGACCTAAATTATTCTTTTGAAGTTGATGGTTGAATTTTTGTTTCTTACCTAACCCATAACTGAATTAAAAATATGTACCTATTAGACATATCATGGAATATTTAGAAAACAAATGGGTAGTTTAATCTTTATTTTAAAATATAAATTTAATATATTTGTATCATCGTGATTCATGAGGAATGGGTTGCCGTTGGCGTTATTCAATTTTTAATGAAAGGAATTTATAAAGGTTAATAGTTTCTTTTTTAACTTTAGATTTAATGGAAAGATTTGACTAATAATGACTGTTCGCACGAAGTTTCCGAATAAATTTGTTTCATGGAGTTGAACTTAAGTTGACGAAGATTTGATGTGGATGTGGTTCGATCTTTAGTACTAGATCCTCTGATGTATGAGAGTGTGAATGCATACACTTGATGTATGGAAGTGGATGGATGTTCTTGATGTATGGAAGTGGATGGATATTGTTGAAGTTGGAGTCTTAGAAGAATGTGGGATGTTCTTTATGTGTTCCAAAAAAAGTATGGTTCAGCTCCCAGAGTTAGGAATCTTCTGACCATAGAGAGAATTCTCTCTAGGCTATGAAGTGTAGAATTTTATGAACCCCACAAATGAATAGAATTATTTTATTTATGGAGTTCTCAGGTGAGTTTTATGAGCTTGGGGTTGGTTGATAGGCCCTTGGGCCCAACAAGTTGAATTTGGGCCTTCATTGGCCTGTAGGCCAAATTAAATCTATTTTTTTAGCCCAAATAATAATATCAAGTTGAACCAAATTATTTTATTTAATCCAACGGTCAAGACAAAAACATGCGATGTCATCAAGATTTGTCCATTTATATCCTCAATTTCAATTTGGGGCACATGTCAACTTTTAATTGGTCCCATGCGATGTCATCAAGATTTGTCCATTTATATCCTCAATTTCAATTTGGGGCACATGTCAACTTTTAATTGGTCCCAAATTCAATTATTGTGATTTTTAGAAATGACGTGTCAATTTGTTATTGGTCCAAAATTTCTCCTTCAACAATGACATGATAGTTTGTTGATTTGACTTTCACATCAATATCGAATCAAAAACATTAATAAATAAAAGAGAAAACTACGAATGTTTAAAAATTTATGTTAATTGAACTATGTTCACGTTAGGTTAAACAAAAGGATGTAATTGAATAATTAATTTATAGAATGATTGAAAGAATAAGATATCAGCGTGTGAGAATAAGAATTTAGATTTTAGAGTCCTTTAAGAAGTTTGCTTGAGTATTATGAATATTATCAACTACTTGTGTTGAGTAAATAATTAGTATCGTGAGTCATAAGATCTTAATTTATATATATTTCTAATGATTTCTTCAAAAGAAGTTTAACAATATGCAGAGTGTATATGCAAACCTTTTGACCTTTTTATCGAGGTTGTAATGTCTTAATTATTTTCTTTTAGGTACAACAAATCAAATGTGGGAGAAATGTAGATAACATTTTAACTAGTTGCCCACTAAGATTGAAAGTTGCATTGAGTTAATTAGTATAGCTAGTCATATGTTCTTATTTATATATATATATATATTATTTTTATCTTCTTTTTGTTTTTTCTCTCTTTTTGAATCAATTTTAGTTAAGTCACGTCAGATATACATTTTTCAATTTAACGATATTTGAAGTGAAGTTACTTGTTTCTTCGGGGTTAATAGAACCTCTTCGACTCTAGCTATAATTTGAATTTGGTTTCTATTTGATCCCTGAGTTTTTAAAGTTAACACTTTTGATTATCAAGTTTTAAAAATTGGTTTTTAATTTGTCACTAAGTGTAGATTTTTTTTAATCAATTTAAATTAAATGTGCAACCAAACCCTATTCAACATATCTTAATGGTTACATCATCACTTTATTATATCAATTAATAATTCATTTTACTTCGGGACAATTAAGGGCTAGTTTGATAACGTTTCAGTTTCTTTCCTATTTCTATTTCTCATTTTTTAAGAAATAGATTTGTTTGTTAACTTTTCATGTTTATTATTTTTAAATTTTAACAAACATTTTATGAGCCAAAATTGAGAAACAAAAGAAAACAACGAAAAGTAGTTTCTCCTGTTTTTGTTCTTTATTTCTATTTTACCCATAAACAATTATTCTCAACTTTTGGTGTATTTGGTATCTAGTGCCAATGGTAAGTACTTCCTTTCTGCTAGTCATGAGTTTGAATCCCACTTGAAATAATTTTTTTTGGACTTGAAATAATTTTTTTTTGGACATTTTAGATTTTTATTTTTACTTTTTTTTTTTTTGAAGAATTTGCTTTTTTTCATTACATTCCTTTATTTTTATTTTTTCTTTTATTAATTTTTGTTATTTACAAAAATAATTCTCCCATATTTATATTTTATTTTAATTTTGAATTTTAAAATTCTCCGATCTATATACTATTTTAATTTTTAATATGTATATTAATTTTTTTATAGAAAAATTATTATAAATAGAAAAAATATCAAACTATTTACAAATATAGCAAAATTTTACTTTTTATCTGTAATAAATCACGATATATCCAAATAAGCATCTATATGTGTCTATCTAATAAAGTGATAAATGTTTATCTAGGTCTATCGCAGTCTATCACATATAGAAAAGTAAAATTTCGCAGTTTATCACAGATAGAACAATTTTTCTATTTTTGAAAACGACCCATTTTTATATTTTAGTTTTCAACTCCCTACATGGTCACTTTTATATTTATATTTTTTTCTTTTATATTTTTTTTCATCTTATATATTTTATTTTTTTGCTTTATTAGTTTTTCTATTTACAAAAGTAAAAAATAATGCTGCTATTTTTATATTCCATTTTAATTTTGAAATTTTAAAATTCTCCAATATTTAGATTTATATATTATTACATATTTTTAATTACTAATAGTTTTAGTATTTTAAGATATTCATAGCATAAGTTGGAAAGAATGATTCCAATGTACTTTGAATCACTCAAATCAAACGCCAAACAAAAAAAATTATAACCAAAAAAATAAAAAAAAATAACTATATTTGACGATAATATGACACACGTGGACCAATTAACAAAAACCCCCAAGAATAATTCTTGCTAATGAGAGACAGTAGATGTGGTTGAAATAATTTTATTGAATACATTCATAGTTTTTAAATGTAAAATATAATCCCACTAAATAGTCTAAATTGATCAATTATAACCATTTAGAAATTTAATTTTAAACGATTTATATGTTTTGTAGGATACTTTTGAATTAAGTTTGAAGGAGACCGTTAATGGATACATTTTTCAAAGTTCAAGATTTTAATTGATACAAAATATTAGTTTAAGATGTCAATTTATACAAGTTCTAAAATATATCAAAATTCTTCAATCAAATTTGTACTTGATAACAAGTTAGGAAAAGAGATGCGGCATTTAGAACTATAATTTTTCTTATTAGCTAACATTTTTTTCTTCATATTTTGACTTGACGGGAGAATAACTCAATCAATTAAGATATTTGTTCTAGATCACGAGATTCAAATCTTCACACATCCACATGTTGTTGAACTAAAAGAAATGAATCGGTCTGGCGATAGCGAGACTCATTAAATGTGTTTGGAGTCCAATCATTACATTTTATTGGCTTAACCTCGTTTGTTCCTAATGTCACCTTCTTTTGTAAGATTAATGTTGCTTTAACAATTAAAAACAAAATCATAAATACTACTTTTAACAGTACAATTTTAAACATGACATTTATTTATCTTATATACAGCTTTTTCCTTATCGATTTCAAGAAATGTGGCTATACAATTTTTCAAAGTATCAATAAATATTTATTCTATATAAACTATACAATTCAATCAATGATAAAATATATTAAAAGAAAACCTATTCAAACTCATGACAACATTAGTTAAAGTGTATGATATTAACTAATGTTATCATGAGTTCTAACTAATTGATACACTTACCAAAGTTTCAGGTTTTAATTGATACAATTATTAGTTCTAATTGATATATTAGTTGAGAGTATGCTCATTTTACATTTTTGTCTTTTTTTTTTATTATAATTTTACATACATATATATTAATAATTATTTGTATTATATAATTAAAATAAATACTGTCAACAACATATATCATTTTTTTTTGTTATATCATAATTCTTATTATTTCTTTAACAAGATGTTCAAATTCAAATTTAAATTTAAATTAATATTTATTTTATATAAAAAAATCTTATCATATAAAAAAATCTTAAATTATGATATATTTGTTGTTGAGAAAAATAATATATAAAATAATTTAAATTGTATTAATTTAAAAAAGAAATTCAAATGGATAAAAACAAATATGTTATATAAGTTCAAATTATATCAAATATAAATAGTCATAAGAGCATTCCTGGAATAATATTAGGTAAATTTAAGACATTCTTGATTAAAATTCCTACTAAACAAACACAATTATCAAAATATTCTCAGATATCTGTATAAATATTCCTATAAACCAGACATGGTAATCTAAACATACCGAACAACGGACATCTATAATTTCGGGCATCTAAGATTTTTGGTTATCTACACTCTCAAAAAATAAGTATTTATAAGTGAAAAAAAATGTTTACAAACACTTAAAAAGTGAATTGAAAGAAAGATTAAACTATATATCACAATTTCCGATCCATATATATATTACAATCATATTCCATTATTCTACCTTGTAAATTGTAATATTAATTGTTGTTTAAATAAATAAATAAATATAACCTTCCATTTATAGAAGTTTGTTGGAGGGTGATGTCAATTTTGGAATTTTCATAAAGTAAAGGCTGGCTTAGTGGTGGAATTTGGTGAGTATTTTATGCATGGCATGGAATTGAAGGCATTAATTAAAGAGATGACCTAATAAGGACAAGGTTTTTATATATAATAATAATAATAAATAAATAAATAAAAAGTTAAAATGAGAAGGAAAAATAAAATATGTTTAAAACTTTGGTATTGGAATGTATCAATAATCATGAAATCAATAATAAAAGAAAACCCTAACCTCTGAGCTATGTTTCAAATAATTAAGTTCATAAATTTTAAGGTTTTATTTTTCTCTTAAATTTTGAAATTTGTTTTAGAGAGTTGTTCTACACTTTGAAATTATCTAAAAAATATATTCATTTTTTATGAAAATAAAGAATGAAAATCGGTGTAGTATCTAATGACAACTGTATATAGAAGAATAAGATTGTTGTTACTATTTATTTCATCCTAAAAAATATACTGTTAAAATCATTTATATAATTAAGTTAATTTACACATCAACTATTGTGTCAAATTACGTGTGAATAATATTGTATATAATAGTGAGTATATTGTTGTATTTTTGCACACTATCTTCATGTTAAATTTTCTATTTTTTAATTTTTTAAAAAAAAATTCTTAAAAGTGTATTCTTTAAACAAAATTTGAAATTCAAATGTTTAAATTAGTAGTTTAATCAATAGCCCAAAAGTGGTGTATAATTGAGCTTAGAGTAGGTTGCATACCTTGTTAGGGGATTAGCCTGAACTTGTTTTTTTCCTAAATCATATTTAGAACTTGGATCCTAATCAAAATTCTAACACATAACTCAATAGAAATTAATTTTTTGGGAAAATATATATTTACATGGCCTTAGATTTTGCGATTTTATAAATTAAAACTTGGAAGTAATAAACATCTTTCGAGATTTGTAATGTTATCAATTAAACTCCTAAACTTTTATAAGTCAATTTGGAGAATTCATTAAGGTTTCTTTTGAAAATAGTCCTAATCATCTGTTTTATTAATCCAATATTTGAAGAAGTTTACACATGTATGATAATTGATGCATTCTATTATTGACAATTTCTAAAGATAATAGATTTTATTAAAAAATGATTCACTTCTGACAATTTGCGAGTGTAATTAAAACAATTATAAATTTAATATGATATTTTTGGAACGAAATCTTAAAAAGGGTGTAAGTTAATATAGTTATGAAAGTTCATATTTAAACTAATACAATTAGTCATTTTGAATTTTAAATGATATAAGTCAAAAGTTTAAAAGTTTAATTTGATATTTTTCTTAAACTTTTTAATTATTTTCCCTAATTACCACATTTGTACTAAAATCTTCACATAGCAACTTGCCTCCCCTTAATCTAATTCCTTTCAAATTAGCAAATAAGGAGGGGAGGAAAAGAAACCCTAATAGTTGAATCTTTTCTTTTGGGCCACAATCTTTTTACAATATGAGGTTCGTGCAATGGAATCCTTTGTCAATACGTCCACTAAAGCCCCCAACCATCAAATAGACACGTGCTCTTAATTTATACGTTTAGACTGATAATTGTATCAATTTCAACTTTGAACTTTTGTAAGTATATCAATTTATATCCTCCATTACATTCTGTTTGGAAAAATCTCGTATGAAACTTATAATTATATCAATTAAACACCTAAACTTTCATGAATTAATTTGAACTCTTAATAGTATTTTTTTTTAGAATCATCCATGCATTTACTCTAATCGTCTATTTTATAAAATCAACATTTGAAAGGAGACTACACACATTTGAGAATCAATGCCTGAGTGATTTAAGAATGTAATCATAATTAAAAATATAAATTGATTGGGCAATAAAAATTTTGAAGTTTAATTGACTCAAATTATCATAAGTTTCATATTATATTAGTCAAATAAAATCTAAAAGGAGAGTGTAAATTGATACACTTACGAAAGTTCATGGGTTTAAATTGATACAAATATTAGTTTAGGCTTGCAATTGACACAACCCTTAAAGTTCAAGGGTATAAGTTGATATTTACTCTAATTTACATTTTTTGAGTTCATGATATAGATTTCAAATCTCATATAAGGAAATAATAGATTTGTTAATCGAGATATGATCATATTAACACACAAGTTGCAATATCCATAACATGATAATCTTGAAAAGTTCTTCATTCCCTCGCCATAAAACCTGCCTTTCGTTTTCTTTGAATAAAGGGGCTTATATGTAAAAGGCCTTAATATAAGACCCATATTAGGTTAATGTCTTTAACATTCCATTTTTGACTTAAAATGCCTTCTTTCTATACTTTTTTCGTTAATATCATAGACTATTTACCATTTAGGCTATAAATATATATAAAGTTTTTCTCTCTCTTCCAGTACAGGCTTATAGGCTTAGGGCTTCATGCCCATTGATGTCTGTTTAAAAATGAAAAAGATGTTGAAATTCTTCCACTTCCTATTTCTTCCTCCTCCCTCTCTTTTCTCCTTCCTCTTCCCTTTCTTTTCTCCTTCCCGGTGGTGTGAGTTGCAAGGGGGAGATGGATGGCATGACAAGCAAATTCGGTGCATCTTCCGACGCGGGGTAGTAGATTCGGCGCATTTTCTGGCACTAGGCAAGTAGATTTGCCGCATCTTTGGTGCGAGGAGCACATATCTAGCGAGCAGATCTGGCTCGGGAGATGGACGCGAAGCAGATCTTCCTCCTCCTTCTCTTTTCTTCTTCTTGGTGGTGTGAGTTGTCGGCGGGAGACGAACGGTTATATTGAAACTACTTTGTTTTTCCGATATATACTATGATATATATCTTCAAATTTTTATTGAGACTTTTTGTTTTATGATATATACATTAATATATATTGAACATTATGTTCATTTGTGATTTATATACGGTGGTATATAGCTTTTTTTTATTTGAAAATCATGAGTATATTGATTTTCGATATAAATGAATATATATATATATATATATATATATATATATATATATATATTCATTTATATCTGCAACTTTTTATTGAGACTTTATGTTTTATGATATATACACTACCACATATTGAATATTATATTCATTTGTGATTTATATACGGTGGTAGATAGTTTTGTTTATTTGAAAATCATGAGGTTTTAAATTGAATTTAAAACGATCACATTAATTGACAATTAGAGATTTATGTTAAGGAGCTTTTGTTAAATTTATTTAAATGGAATTTAGTCAATCTTACTAGTATATTTCATATATTGGTTAGAATATTTGCAAACATTTAAGACAAATGTTCTAATGTATATTTAGAAATAACTACGAATCTGAACTATGGTATATATGAGATAAAAATTGCATTAGAATATAACACATATTACAGGCACACAAGCGATACCTAATTAGAAGACCGTTCATATCAAAATACCTCGGATATATGTCAAATAAACAACATAAAAACAAATAGTACTCAAACAAACAATGAAATGTATCACACCATATAAAAAACCAATCGTTAAATGTATTTTTTCTCTCTAATTGAAAATGGAAAAAAATATATACTAAATGCATTTCATCTCTCCAATCAAAAATGAGAAAAAAATCATATTAAATACATTTTCTCTCACCATAATAAATGCATTTTATCTTTCTATTGCTAAGGGAGTCTTGTGGAATACATATAAAAATTGGACAAAAAATTAAAAAATGGTAAATTAAATGCACTTTCTCTCTCCATAATAAATGCATTTTCTCTCCTCATCACCAAGGGACCTTCATAAATAAGGAAACAAATATAAATCATAGATGTGCAAATTTGTCCAAAAATAATACTAAAAACTTTTATTGTAAAAATTCAAAATTAAAGACAATTTTTAAAATATAGGGCCAAAGGTGCCAAAGGTTCTTCATGTAAACATGCCAACTCACTTTATCCCTATAAAACCTTTTTTTTTTTTTTTTCCCCAAAGAGAAGGGTTTTTGTTAAAGAAAAAATATCTTTTTATATATAATCTTCGTAACGTAAATGTTACATTTTTAACCTTTTAAGTTTTGAGTTTGATTTATATTTATTCTTTAAGTTTCAAAATATTATAATTTTACTCTTAAAATTTCAATTTAGTTATTAAGTTTCAAGATTTACATTTTCAACTTCAATTTTTCACTAAATATTCTTGACATTGATGTTTATGATTTAATTTAAAATAATTATGAAGTAAATTTTTAATATTAATTTTAGGTCAAAATATCATTTTGATCTTCATACATGAAAGTTTGTTTAATTTTAGTTTCTATACTTCTAATTGTCTAATTTTAGTTTATATACTTTCAATAAATCTTAAATTTAAAATTTCAAAATTAATTTTTATAAAATCAAGACTAAATTGAAACAAAATATGGTAACCTTTTGAAACCTCCATACTAAATTGAAATCAAACTTAAAACTCTAAAATATTAAATTTTCATTACGTCAAAATATTTACAAGTATAGTAAAATTTTATGGCTTCCAGTATATCGCAGATAGAAAATTTATAGACAGTTTATTTTGCTATTAGTTATAAATATTTTCAAGCAATTTTGTCATTTAAGATAATTTTCCTTTGGCCACGTATTGATTCTAATACAAGAAAGACTTAATCAAATCATAGAAACCTCTCAACCTTTTTAAAAACTCTCCAGAACAAGAAATTTGTAAGTTAAATAAATATATATAGATACGTCCTTCACATTTCAATCCTAAAAAATCCTTCCAAATCTTCTTAAACAACCTACCTGCCTTAAAAGGAAACAATTAAAATTGCGAAAGAACGAAGAAGAAAGAAAACAAACCTCATGCCTTTTTCCTCCATTTTTGAACTCCTTTCAATCTCTATATCTCTCTAATCTCAGTATCAATTCTTGTTTCTCTAGTCATGGCCGCCGAGATTCATACCCTTCTTCAAACTCTGTTCTTAGTTTCTTCATCTCTCTGTTTCTGTTTCATCATTAGAAACTCAATCCCCAATGGCTTCTTCAAATTCCTCTTAATTCTCCCCTTCTTCTTCCTCTTCCTCTACATTCCACTCCAATTCCAAACCATCCATTTTCAAGGCCCCATCGGCTTCTTCATCGGCTGGCTTGGCAGTTTCAAGCTCCTCCTCTTTGCCTTCGGTAAAGGCCCTCTTTGCTCCCCCGCCACCTCCTCCTCCCTCCTCCGCTTCCTCGCCGTCGGCTCCCTCCCAATCGAAATCCCCGACCAATCAGCCGCAAATCACTCCAATCCCAAACTCGTTCTCTCCTTCAGCTACGGCGCAAAATTAGGGTTCCTAATTCTCACAATCGTCGCAATCAATTTCAAGAATCACTTCCATCCAAACGCATCTCTAATTTTCTACTGCCTCTTAATTTACTTCTTCCTCGAATTTCTCATCGGCAGCTCCGCTGCCCTAGCCAAGGCGGTGCTCGGAGTCGAGTTATTGCCCTATTTCAACGAGCCCTATCTCTCTGATTCGTTACAGGATTTTTGGGGACGGCGATGGAATCTAATGACCTCTAGAATCCTCCGCCTCACCGTTTACGATCCGTGCCGGAAACTAACCATCCGCGTAATCGGGAGGAAACCGGCGACGATGTTGGCGGTGATGGCGACATTTGTAGTCTCCGGTCTTATGCACGAACTGATCTACTTCTATATAATTAGATTGGCGCCGACTTGGGAGGTGACTTGCTTCTTTCTGGTACATGGAGTCTGTCTGATGACGGAGATGGCGGTGAAGTTAGCAGTCGGCGGGAGGTTCCGGCTGCCGCAAGTTGTATCGACACCGTTGACGGTCGGGTTTGTGATGGGAACGGGTTGTTGGCTTTTTTTCCCACAGTGTTTGAGGGCTAAAATGGACGTTAGAATGTTTGAAGAGCACGCGGCCATTGGCGCATTTGTGAAGAGTCTTATCGTCGATTTAATCACACCCTTCGGTTTCATTTCGTTGCAATCCAAATAAAAATGGGTCCAATTACAAATTTGGTTTAATAATTAATTTTTACTGTGGGAGATCAAAGCGTCGACCTTCGATGTCTCAATATTTTTACATTTTCATTTATTCGACATCGACATTGAGGATGAATTGACATTTTCATTCTATTGTTAAAAAAACTATGAAACAAGGAAAAATATTCGACAAAATAATCTAAATATAATATAAATAATAAACATTTTAACTTTTTATTCTTCAATTTAAATAATTTTTTTAATTTTTCCATAAATATTCATAGATATTAATATTCTATTGATTCCTTTAAAAGAAAAAAAGAAAAGGCAAACCTCGTAACGTTTAAACCTCTTATCTATTAAATTATGTTCAGATGCATTTATTTCTTCTTATATCATGTTGGTACATCTTTAATTTATGAAAATATATTATAAATTAAGCATTTTTTTAAATTGATGTCTAATATACCCCTCCATTAATAGGTCTTTAGCTTTAAAGTTTGTCTAGTTGGTGAGTTGTTTGGTCGTTAAACTTTATTAATGTCTTAAAAATTCACAACTTTTTAAAATTTTATCTAACAAGTTTTAGATTTTTTCTTTTCTAAAATGTCTAATAAGTATATATAAATAACTATAAAATTATATCATAAATCCAAGACTAGTTACAAAATTTACTCTTATTATTGTTGTAAAATAATATATATTCTATTAAACATACTTTGAGTATTAGAAACCAAATTTGATTTGTGCTTCGAGGGAAAAAAAAAAATACAAAATTTGTATTTTAAAATTTATTTTAAAGTATTTAAGTGAATAAATTTGTATCATCATTATTCACGAGGAATGGGTTGGCATTGGCGTTTTCTCATGAAAGGAACTAGAAAAGGTAACCGTTTCTGCCTTTTAGAATTTTAATATTTTATTTATAAAATTAAGACGGCCGTTGTAAAAAGTTATTATTTTAGTTCAAAATCATTTGAAAGTATTTTTTTCTTTTTTTTTTAAAGCTCGATAATACAAATTTTATATTATTTAGGCTATGCTATTTTAACAAAGAAAAAAAAAGAAATATTATACTAGTATATTAGACTAGTAGTAATTAAAAGTTTCCTTAAAATAAAAGGTTGTGTGATTGAGTTATTGATTAATAGAATAATTTGAGAACGACTAAGATAATGACTTGTAAGAATACTAGTGAAAAGACACGTGCATCGTACGTAGTTTAAAACCTTTATAATATATACATTTCTATAGTGAAATTTAGATACGCAAATGTATCTAACTTTTATTGGATTAAAATAATAAATATCTAACATTAAAATAAAACAACAAAGAAAGAGATAGTGCCTAAAACTTTATATATAATATTTTAAGTTATTTTACAAATGATATGAAATAATTTGCATGTAGTTGATAATGATCTTTTGAACACAAATATTTAGGTGCACATATAAATTATGAATGAATATGTTGATCATTGAGTATCAATGGTAAATATTTAATATAAAGTTTATATGAGAGTGACACAATAAGATCGTTAATTACCTCACATGTCATTATTGGGTGGTTTTTGGAAGAGAGTAAATTATGTAAAAAAAAAAAATTCAATAAATTTAAAAAATTACTGTTAGAAGAAAGGAATAACCTAAAAGGTACTATAATTACTATTGGGAAGAAAAGAAGAATAAAGACATGCAATAGTAATTCTATAAAGCAACAAATAGAGAAATATTTATCCACTCGTAGTTAAAAATAATAATAAAGTAATATGAAGAAGAATTACTGTTTCATGGGCCATTTTTGGGTGTTATTAGAAGAGAGTAGCTTTTAGAGAGAGAAAAAGAAATATATTTAATTTCTTAAGAAATAATTTTTTAAAAAGTATTATCACAATAAAGGGAAGAACTAAAGAGTATAATTTCTATTGGAAGAAAGAGAAGAACGGAAATACATGCAATATGTAGTAAAATAGTAAACATTCGTTTAACTCTCAATTAAGGAAAAANNAAAAAACAATCACCCAACCATGAAAATCAAATCAGCTATGTAAAACTAATGAAATAATGAAAATATAAATATATTAAAAGAGAAAGATAGAGTTATGTGTAATTAAGTGTGTAAAAAAATATAAGAATAATAATGATACAGAATTCTACTTTAACAGTAACAAAAAAGTTAAGCATACAAAAAATAGTATTAACATGGTTCGAATCAAAATAAAAGAAGCACATAATTATTTTTATAAAAAAAATACTATTAATCAACAAAAATATTGATAAAAATTAATAATAATATATCACCATGAATATTTCTCGTACTTGAAAATGAATTTATTGGTCTACAAATGATCGAAAGTTAAATTTCAAATAACATAAATTATTTGAGAAAAGTCTATTGATATACCACAAAAGATCAAAATCTAACTAAATTTAATGACAACATGAATATATATATATATATATATATATATATATATATATATATTTTGTTGAAAATAAATTTATTGACAAATATAAATTTCGTCCATCCTTGCCTTAGGTAGAATAAAAACTTATATTGTTCCTTCTACTTGAAGTTTTGGTATCTCTTATAAAATAAAACTCTTTTTACCATCTTACACTACAAAAAACGGAAGCTAAGTCAAAGCAAATAGAAATATATTTTTTTAATTCTCCAAAGAATTGTAGTTATTATGTGAAATTACATGGCTTGAATTGTAGTTATTATGTGAATAGATGTATCTTAATAATCAAATGATGTGTTTTATTATGTAAAAATGTGTATTTTCTCATTAAATTGGTTGGAAATTCCATCAAATAAAATATGAAAATATAAAATAAAAACTACAAACATCACCATGAAGGGATGTGAAGACATACATACAACCACCGTTGTGAAGAGGTGAGGATAAAATAGGAACAATTAATACCATTGAGATAAGGGTAAAATAGTCATTATCTAAACATATATAAGGGCAAACAGGAAAATATAGAAATTCTCCCTTCATTACTCCTTTTAATATAGTATAGATATAGATATAAATAGCGTCCAAAAGTTAGCTTGTGCGTATAGTGATTTTTCATTGACCAGTTGTGTTCAGCATATTAGTCTAGTGAGTGATAACGTCTTTAAGTTTATTGTATTTTTTATTTTAAAAAAAAATCAATTCTATTCAAGTTTATCTTTTGTTGGGATTAAAAAGTCTTAATTAGTTTTCTTTTACTACTACAAATATTTGAGTCTTAACCAATTGAGTTATATTTAGATTGAATATTGCAATAAGTTAATTAGTTTAGTTAGTCATATGCTTAAGTTTCTTTTTTCTTTTTTTTTCTTTTTTTCAATTGATTTTATTTGAATTATGCTCAATTTGGCACTAATATTTTTTAATTTATGTAATTTTATTTTTTCGGAACTGAACTTAGGTTCTATTTGAGGTTCATAATTGTGTTTGATCCCCAATATTTAAATTTGACTTATAATGGGTCATTGAGTATTAAAAAATTATAGTTCATTTAAAAGTAGTATAAGCAAAGTCTATTTCAATATAGTTTAATTGTCACATCATCACTCTGATATATCAATTAATAATCACCACTACTTGTAAACTATTTAGAAATTGATTTTAAAGTTTAAAGATTAATTATAAATCAAACTCAAATTTTAAGTAGCCACTTTTGAAATTTTAGCAACCAAGCAAAAACTTAGTTCAAATATTAAAAACCAAAATTGTTAACTTTGAAACCTTAAAAACTAAATAAAAACTAAGTAGAAATTTCTAAAGATGAAAAGTATATTTTCTTTCAATTCAATAATTACAAGGACAATAGATTGAACCATCCATTTTTGAGATAATAACTATTTTTATCAATTGATTTATACTCCAATTATGTACTATGCAAGGAATAAAAAAGGATCCAATTTCCAATCAAACTCAAATTGACTGCAATCAAACAAACACTTGACTTTTCCTAGAGCTCTTTGCCTGTGTTTAAAGCAACCTTATAGTTTCATCATCTACTTGCTTTCCCATATCATTCTCCTTCCTCTTATAGGATATTTTCCTTGAAGTTTTTTTTTCATTTTGATTAAAACTCACAAGCTGCATACAGAGAATGATTTTACAGAATGTTCCTCGGTCGAAAAACTCGAGAGAAATTCGGTTCTCAAGTTGGAGAGAACCAAATAAAACTTAGTGTAAGGTTTCAAATAGAAGTCATTGTGTTGATGAAATTTCGGAGGGATGATTTAGGGACATGGACTTGAAGAATGTTCATAGCAACAACAATATAAATCATAAATGCAGCCAGAAAGAAGACCTTCATCAAATTAATTCAGCACCCCATACATAACATACAATCAACAGACACAAGTGAACGAAGAGTATGAGTTAAGGAAATTTTCCTTACTCCCTTTATTTATTGTATGCCACGTCAGCACATTTTTTTTTCCAAAAATAGAGTGGGGTCCATTGACATTAGTGTGAGGTGACTAATTTATAGTGTGAACGAAAAGTATGGTACTACAGGAATACTAGCAATCTTCTCAATTATTTCATTTGCCTCGTCAGCAATAACTACACCCCGAACTACTTCTCTTGCAATGTAATGTGATTGATAAATAGGATACCATAGATGGTGCTCTAAGAATTGCAGCTTGTTTCATTTCTAAAGGAAAAAAATGAAATACAACAAAGATGGAAGGCCAAATTTGGTAGGTATTGAGTCCTAACATGCATATAACTTGAGAGCTGATGATTAACCAAATGGAAAAGCAAGAGGAATGCCAGTTGCACCAAGCAAGCTGTATAAATATATATTGAATAAGTTTGTTTGTTTGCATAAATAAGTGAATCCAACCAGCAGTACTTATGCATGTAGTTGTCTCAGCAATGGAAATCATAAATATCTTGGCTGGTCTATTACACATATTTGGGGCTTTGATGTTATGGATCCTTGAAACTGTCCTTCCCCAAACAGGATAAGAAGTTTCAAAAAACCAGAATGCATCCCTACTCCCTCTAAGCTCTTTATTATTTATGAACCACGAGACCAACTCATGGTGGTTAAGATGCATCTTTTAATAAATATCGGGGCAGATCAATTAATAAAGCTTGTTCCTCGAGGAAATAATTCTCACAATGCCATGACCATTGTCATCTAACTTAGCAAAATCATGTAAGGTACCTAGTTAGGGATATTAGTATGGTATTAGTAAGGGATACGAGGCTTTTATTCTCGACGAAGAGGTTTCTTTCTGTCGTCGTCGGGAGAAGTACCCGTTTGTCAACGTCACTCTATTAGCGTTGGCAGAAATATTAGACTAGTAATGAAAACATCCCATAATTCCCTCCCAGTTTAATAAGATATAAATTTTCCATTACAAAAGATTTGAATATTCAAAACTTTATTCTCCCTCCATATTTATTATTTTAATTAATAAAAAAATTATGTCAACATTATTTACTCAAAAGTTTATTTATTTATTTTATCTTAAAAGCTAGCAAATTCTAAATTATGACAATCACAAAAATTAATTAATTAAAAAAAAAAAAAAAAACCAAACAAATTTAGAGATCTACATGGTATGTCACATCAACATATGCTTTTAAAGTAAAGTGAGACACATTGACAGTAAAGTGAGACACATTGACATTAAGGTGGACTCTCCTAATATTTATAAAGTAAACAACAGCAGTGTGGTACATCTACTAAAAAAATTGTGTTATTATTAGAAACCAAAATCAATTAATTATAATTACTTAATTAAACGTTAGAGAAGTATTAATAGTCATAAATTGAATTTTAGCATCATATGCTTCTAAAGATGAAAACA
Source organism: Citrullus colocynthis (assembly GCA_031780015.1). Taxonomy (NCBI): domain Eukaryota; kingdom Viridiplantae; phylum Streptophyta; class Magnoliopsida; order Cucurbitales; family Cucurbitaceae; genus Citrullus; species Citrullus colocynthis. The sequence goes on along the minus strand of QLSR01001496.1, from coordinate 1,651,130 downwards.
AATACAATAAAACAATTCAATACTAAAATGGCACTGCCATCAAATGCACCATTCTAAAATAGTCCCATAATGACAATAAAAATAAAATAGAATTATATTGACAGACTCCTAAGTGCTAAAAATTACAAACACATTTCTAACAAATAAAAATCTTGTCTCAAACAAAGCCGACCAAAATTTCTCCAGAAAGACCCGCTGGCATCAGAAGGTGCAGAGGATCATAGCTCTCAGCATAGTCAACATTAAAAAAGAAAAAACAACTTGAGCCATTAATAAGCAGGCTCACTACCTATCAAGAATATCAATGTCATTAGTCTTCTATCCAGAATTATGAAAAACCAACCTATTCCTCGTTTTGTGTTTCATCCTTGTAAAGTTTGATCATATCATCGATACGAAGAATTGTAATCGCTGCTTCAGTTGCAAACTGGGAGAAAATTGAGAAGGAAAACAAATTATGAAGGGAAAAAAAAACAAACAAACAAAATAGTCATTAGAAATTTCAAAAGTTGTTTACCTGAATTATCTTTACTTTGCTCATGGCAGGCTCAATAACACCAGCTTCCAAGTTATTGCGGATGGTTCCATTGGTTAGATCTAGTCCCATGCTGCTCCAAGAACGCGCAAGTATTAAACATAATTCTAAAGGTTAAAGCTAAAACAAACCACTGCAATCCCAACTCAAACAGAAGGTAGGGATGAGTTATAGTTGCCACCCTAACTCATATTTGGCGCCCATTTTATCATGAAGTAGCTCTAATTTAGACACATATAAAGAAAAAGTAACAGAAAAAAAGAATCTCTAACTAGTCTGTGACCTACTTTTTCAGAAACTGATGCATCACAGACTCACAGTAACTCCAACATATCATATTTGTATCCATGCTTCTTAGGCCTTTATCAATAATGAATAAAAACAACATGATGCAAATTCAAGGTGCAAGCTAAAAAAATAGAGTATATACTAAGGCAATAATTATAGTACCTGGAGAGATGCTTCTTATCTGCCTTGGTTTGTGCTGTGTGGTGGTAAGCCCGTAGTTTGGCAACTAACTCAGTAGCATCCTTAGCAGCATTAACAGCAAGTACCTACACAAAGAATATGCAAGTGGTATATTGATGACGTCCCAAAACATTTCCAAAATTTGCACCATTGTCATTATACCTTTGGAATAATTAACAAAGACTCAGCAAACTCAGCTATTGCCAACTGCTCACGGGAGCCTAGAGTTGTTGCAAGGTATTCTAAATACACCGACAATGCAGACTCAACTGCACCACCACCTGCTACCACCTGTATGATCAACACATTCAATGACAAATAGGTAACTCGGAACCTGACTCATGAACAAATATAAGTTTCTGAATCTTGTTGCCAATCTATCATCCAATTATCTATATTTAACTTAAATGTTCCAAAAATTCATGTGGTATCGGCTGCTACTGGTTGGTAGAAATTGAAACAAGAAATAGATAATGTATTACCGTATTGGACTCAAGAGTCCTCTTGACAATGGATAATGCATCATGCAAAGACCTCTCCATCTCATCGAGCATATAGTCATTTGCGCCTCTAAGGATCAAGGAGACCTAGAGAATAATATTTTCAAAAAATTAGATTATATCACCATGTCATTCCTTCAAGAAACAGAATTTTTTTAAATTGAAAAAACTTCACCTACAGAACTTTTTTTTTTTTTTTTTTCATGAAGAAACAATAATATTCCACAACCAAATATATAATTTCCCATTGTTCAGCATTCATACAAAACCTTATCTAATTTCAAAACCTTTTTCAAGTTAGATATTGAAACCACAGTAATAATGTATCAATATTAGAACTAATACAAAACAGTTCGACACCATCTACCGTAAGAAAGTAAGAATTAGTAATTTAAAACAGTTAGATCTGGAAATTAGCTTCACAACGGCTTGAGGTAGGACGTCACTGACCGCACTAGTAGTTTTAGATCCCTTTATCATAATGACATCATCATCAGCAATTCTTTCCTCTACGACCTCATCAGCATATCCAAGAAGTGATGGCTCAAAAGTTTCCTCCCCCTCCATGTCAGCAAATGTTGAAACCTGCAGGCCCATGAGCAGGAAGGATAACAATTTAAAACAAAAATAATAGTAATAGTAATAGTTGCTTTCTCACTCTAAACAAAAGATGCATAAAATATTAGACACTGTCCAACAAAAGTGACGTAGACATGAGGAGCAGTAGCTTAGATAAAGAGGCTCAGAAGATTCATTTCACTGAAATGAAGCACACATAGAGTACTCAGTTCGAACAAGAACACAAATAATATAATGACCTCCCTTCTCTGGCTTTACGAGGATAAGATTTTATTTTTCATTTGCGTGGGGATTAATATATATTGCCACAAAATAAAAGGGACAAGAAGTCCAGAACTAACCAGCAGCCAGGATAAAAAAAACAGTCAAAGCAGTTAAGAGAAAGGAGAGAGAGAGAGACCAAACTTTCATTAAGATGAAAGATCAAGACCACGAGCTAAACTAAAAAGAAAGCCAAACCAAAAGAGATCCCATGAGCAACAATACAGTAATAACATAGATGGCTTTCTTAAGGTAAGAAGCAAGAATATTCTGATATACAATGAAGTGTAGTATTTAATTAACATATCCTCCATAGCAAATGTAATTACAAAAAGAAGGAAATTATGCAGTTGGTGCAAATAGAAAAAGGGGTGTAATCCCTGGTATTAGAGTTTAGAAAGTGAAGAAATATCAAAAGAAACACCATATCCACACCCTTCTAAAATCTCATTCTTTAAAATTAAAGAAAATAAGCATGCATGGGTAGGATGGAAATTAGCTCAAACGTGTTGAAAACAGTCCAGCTTGAATTTCACATATCCCCTTCATTCTCAATTCCCTTAAGCTAGTCCATTGTTCGGTTGGGGGTTACATGTCCTAAAATATAGTTTAAGAATCGATTGATTCAAGGAAGATGTTCAACGGAAATTGTGTTGCTATGGTGGGGTTGAATTAATTTTAGAACAAAAAGAGATCGGAGTCGTCTTTATATATATATATATATATATATATATATATAGAATCAACTGGTTTTATTTAGAAAAAATGAAAGAATACAAGGGCATACAAAAAAAAAAAAAAAAAAAAAAAAAAAAAAACAAAAACCCCAAAAAAAAAAAAAAAAAAAAAAAAAAAAAAACAAAAACCCCAAAAAAAAAAAAAAAAAAAAAAAAAAAAAAACAAAAACCCCAAAAAAAAAAAAAAAAAAAAAAAAAAAAAAACAAAAACCCCAAAAAAAAAAAAAAAAAAAAAAAAAAAAAAACAAAAACCCCAAAAAAAAAAAAAAAAAAAAAAAAAAAAAAACAAAAACCCCAAAAAAAAAAAAAAAAAAAAAAAAAAAAAAACAAAAACCCCAAAAAAAAAAAAAAAAAAAAAAAAAAAAAAACAAAAACCCCAAAAAAAAAAAAAAAAAAAAAAAAAAAAAAACAAAAACCCCAAAAAAAAAAAAAAAAAAAAAAAAAAAAAAACAAAAACCCCAAAAAAAAAAAAAAAAAAAAAAAAAAAAAAAGAAAGCCAAGATCCCACAAAATTGCACACACCCTAGCATCCCAAAGAAAATGGCATCTCTCTTTGAAAGGCAGATAGAGGAGGAACCCTCCAATCATCAAACAATCATTCGGCTAACAAGCAAGTGAAAAACCAAATTCCTAAAAGAAGTCATTCTATACAGATCTTGCAAACTAACACTCCCAGAGAAGGTGATCCAAGTTTTCCTCCACCTTCTGACAAAGGATGCAACACCAAGGGCCCATTAGCAAAGACATCTTTCTTAGAAGCCTATCCATCGTGTTCACCCATACGCCCAAGCAAAACTTGCCAAGAAAAAAATTGACTTTCTTTTGAATCTTAATCCTTCATAATGGATCAAAGACTGACTCAAGAGTGGGAGAGGGATCCAATAAATACCTAGGAAAAGGAACTTACAAGAGAAACGCTTTGAAGGGGAGGGGCTCCATACACGAACAGAGATCGGAGTCTTCTGTAACCCAAATAACTCACACTCCTAAACTATGAGTAGATATTTACAAGTACTTCCAATATATATGAAACGTTGAATTTATGGTTGGCTAAATGTTACAAAATTTTATGAAAAGTATGTAAAATCTCCAAAATATTCCAGCCAGTTACCACCCATGTGATACTAACCTTGATGTTAAAATGATAGCTATGTGATACTAACCTTGATGTTAAAATGATAGCTATAAACATGAAGGGCCACAATATGATTTTAACCTTCTTCTCAAAGACAAGGCAATTGAGGGCTACAACCTCTATTGAATGTGCAACTGCCTAAACCAGTCCAAAATGCTAATACCAACTTCCCTAAACATTAAAGGAAGTGCAATGCACAAAAAGGTAATCTTAGCATGCAAAAAGAATCATGTAGAAACTTTAGTACTTTAAGTATATGTAACGGAAAGAAAATGAAAATAGTATTCTTTTATTTCGAAATCTTCTCTAAGAACAAACAACCATAACAACGTGTTGCGCATATAACAGTGAAGATAATACGAAAGCCTCAACCAATCTTTGGGAAGACCGTCTACAATCAAACTGGCAGATTAGATGAAAATGGAATAGATGATCCAGAAGGAAAGGTAACTATTAACATACCATGGTTGCTCCAGTAGCCTTGGCGACATGGCGCATGTCTTCCTTTTTGACTCGCCTAACAGCAATAGCACCCGCCTCCACAAAATACTGACAATAGAGAAACAAAGATGAATAGACAATAACATCCTTGGAAAAAATTGCAAATATAACAACAATTTTTAAAATTTTTCTATACATCAACGACATTATATACAAATACAACAGAAAACATAATTTTCATACAATCAGAAAAGCAAAATAGGAAAAGATATTTACACCAGATATGCAGGAATGCATTTCATTTATCTTGATGGGAGCAGGTTTTTAATCAAGAAAATAAATGAGATGCACTACATTTAAACAAAGGTTAGCTAACATAACAGACATCTGAAAATAATCCCAGAAAAGTAGTAGCCACTAATTAGTAGGGTATAGCAGAGAGCAGTTAAATGAGAACAAAATTTAAAGAAGCCTGCCTTGAGTGCCATGTCATCAATCCCTTTGGTGGTGAGAACAACATTTGCCCCAGCTTTCAAAAGCTTTTCAATGCGTTCTTTCATCATATCAGACTCCCTATGAACAAGATGTGCAATAGTTGCCAAACAAGAAGGTTAAATAATACAAGAACTATAAATTTTGATTAATCAAGAACACAATTACACAACTTAAAAGTTTTCCTTAAAGAAAAGACGTATATAACATGGAAAAATTCCAAATTGTAATGGCAGTGAAGAGAATCTCTAGGAATTCACAATTATAATTCAACTCAATATAATGTTTGGGTGCATCAAGCTCAAAAGAAATTTAAGTGTCCATTACCTCTGACGAATTTTCTCAAGTTCCCTTGGGTCAGTGACAAGAACTTGTACACCCAGCTGCATTTTTGTCTTTTGGAGATTGAAGTCAAGGCAAGCAATCCTTGCAGGTGCAACTCTAATTGGCATCCCCTGAGCTGCTCGACCTGTATTTAGAGCATAACCATTCAACAGATAGCTATCTTTTGCACTCTTTCCATGAGCTTTCAAAATGTTGATTCCCTGAAACACGGGAAAAGAAAAAACCAAAAAAATACTAAATTCTAGTTCAAAAAATCCTTACCAACCTCTACTCTTTTTCTAGAAATGTAGCTTTACTCCATGAAAACATGAACTTCAATTTAGAAGTTTCTTTAAGCAATATCCAATAATCTCTTTTTACAGTTCCAAATCACCTTAGAAGATTTTTCAATCAATGAAATGTTTCTTTCAATTAATGAAATTTGTCTTTTACCCAAAAAGAAAAAAAAAGTTCCACATCACTTTTGTCATAAAGGAGAAGACATGAAGGTTAAGAATTTGAGGAGGAAAGGAGATATATATATACATCTATATTATAAGTCAAAATAGGGTTTTGACTTAGGGTAAATGTTTATATTTACAGGGGAGGAGCCACTTTGGAGCCATTTAAGCCATCAACCGCACAAAGCCCTAGGCATGCAACCCCCTTCATCCGTTCATCAATCTCGTCGAGCCATTGAGTCACACGTCCCTTCAGCCATTCACCTGCGCCAATCGAGGTCTCGAGCACAGTCGCACGACCGTCGCCACTTGCAAGCCACTCACCCCAGATTGATGTTCTCCGCGTCCCTCGACGCTCCGTTCAACCGACCAGTGGCATCGTTGTAGCTCTACCTCGCTGGTAACGTCCAATCTCTCTCTCAACTCAAATCTGTCTCCCTCAACTCTGATTTGTCTCTCTCTCACCCAATCTTCGTCCGCACGTAGAAGCTCGCCACTGCCCAAGCGTACCGACGTCATTCCAGACAAAGCCATCACCGATAAGCTTAGTCTTCGCTGGATTTTGCCACATCTCACCAGAATCTTGAGGTTTGGGTAAGATTTTTGGGTATTTTGGTTATATTCTTAGGTGGTTCTTGAACACCCAAAATGTGTTGGGCCTAAACTTAATTTTCTCATAACATTTGAAGGTTAGATTGGAGTTTTGGAGGACATTAAGGCATTGTCCAGTAGCTGTTGGGTTTTTTGACGTCATCTTTCATGAGTTCTTGAGTCATCAATTAGTTTTGAGTGCATATTGGTTGTGGGAGATAGGATTCTAACCTTCAAATTTTTAGTTGCGCTTAGGTTCACAATAGTTGGAGCGAACTACATATTTGGATAAGTTGATAGGAGTCTTTTAAGTTGAGGTTATGTTTTGGAATAAGGTCATGTGAAGTTAATTACTTTGCTTCATGTTTTAGGAATTGATTTGAGATTCCTCCAGGCCAACAAGAGATTTGTTGTTCCAGGATATGATAGGACCTTTTGACTGTATTTTGCATGCTAGATAAGTTGACTATGATAATATGATAATGATATGAGACCCATTGATTGTAATTTGCATGTTAGATAAGTTAGTGACACTTGACCTTTCTATTGGTTGCGATGTTCATCCTTGATGCGTTCCTGCGAGATCACTACCTACGCCTATGTTTGTGTGCTTTCGGGTTCACAACCTATGCCTATAACTGTGTTCCTATAAGATCGCTACCTATGCCTATGTTATGCTATGTACATCTACACCTATGATAGAAAGATTTCACGAGTTTACTAAATGGTCATCTAGAATTAGTTGATGTTTGCATGTCTCATTAGTTGATGTTTGTCTGACCCCAATAGTGGAGTCACTTACTGAGTATTTTTATACTCACCCTTTCGTATGATATGTTTTTCAGGTAAAGGTAAGGATAGACCAACAAATGACAAGAAGAATCTGTAACCGTGCCATTGGACCTATTAACAACACTGAGGCTAAGCTTCCATAAGAAAAGTTTGATTTTCTTAGGGTAATTATCCATCCAAAAGTAAGTTGGAAGACATAATTAATAAACATTTGTCAGTAACATAGGAATTCACACCAATACTGCCAATTCGATATCTTTGTTGCCTAACTTAAACTTGAAAAACAATCCAGAAAAGGAAATAGGCAAATATTTCAGGATTACCAAAAGCCAGATTGGAAAAATAAACCAAAAAGTCACAAACCTTAATTGGGTATTTAATTTCTCCCCTTGCGTTAGTCATCTTGACTGCTTGCACCGCGTCTACAACCTAGAGACCCAAAGACACATTACTAAGAGCAATCAAATAAAGATCGCAAGCCATTACCATTATTCCATTATCTTAGCAAGTAGAAGCTAAGAGCTAATCTGATAATGTATAGCACTTAATAAAGCAATTGTGAATGAACATTAGCAAATGAACCATAGGCAATATTATTTTAGATAAAAGTCATCAAGATAACCACATAAAATTATAAAAGATGACGTCGAACCTTAAGAGTACTCAAACCTAGTAACAACAAATGGGGCCAAGAACTTACCAAGTTCGCAAAGAAGTCGCTATCACTAGTAATCAACTTGGAAGACATGCTTGTCTTAGCACAGTTAATAAGTGAGTCTTTTCCCAACTTTTCAACCTGACCATCCACATCAAGTGATGTCATAAACTCTTTGTTTGGATAAGAAACGAGACTGTTCACTAATATCTGCTAGCGTAATACGAAAGAACTATACAAAAGGGTTTGAGCCCACTCCACAACCAAGGGAGCTTTAAAAAATTACTTGATCAAATTGGCATTAATCGGGAAAAATTCCTTACAAAAAAGAAGCAGAGACAATCCAGGAGTTAAACTAAAAAAAAAAGTAGCCCACCAACTCAACCCAATTGCTTTAAGAAAATAATAATAATAAATAAATAAATAAATCCTAGCCTATAGAAACATTGAAAACAAAAGATGAATAAGTGAATCCTTATTATTAATGACGATGTTAAGGACCTTATAAAACCTCTTTTTAAAAAAGGCAACAAAGAGTTAGGCATGACTATTGTTAGAAGAAATAGTACTTGATTACCCATTTATATGATTGGACATTTATACGATTGGTGTAATTTTGCATTTAAATCAAGGTTACGCCTCCTCCGAGAAAGATTTCTTAGCCTTCAAAGAAAGGCCACTGAACAACATTGCACCCAAGTCCATGTAATGTCATCAGAAGTAGAATGCATAAGATTAACATAATATATTTATGAATATAAATCATCTTCAACAATTATACTAAGATATTTTACTATAAATAACTCACCTTTACAGCCAACTTTTCCTCAACATACTTGCATGCTTCCCTCATAGCAAGCTATCAACATCAGGAAAATATTGGAGCGTATAAATACTAAAATCAGAACTTCAAAAGGTACAACTAAAACTCAATAGAAATTGATTACTACAGACATTGCTACAAAAAGAACAGAACGAAGCTTCATTAGAATGAAAAAAAGAAAGAAAACTTGCTTACCCTGTAACCACTAATTATAGAAGTTGGATGAATCTTGTTTCTCACCAAATCATTAGCTCTCTGAAAAGTTACAGGGGGGAAAATGAAGTCCTAGGTGTTCATGATGATAAATGGTACTTTCTTAATTCAAAGCACATTAAGTACACTACCTTGAGCAACTCGGCTGCTACAATGACTACTGAAGTTGTGCCATCACCAACTTCTCGATCTTGGAGTTCAGCCAACTCCACTAGCACCTGAAAATGCATAAGATCAACATTTACCACATAAGAGTTTACATATATCTGTAAACAACAAGGCTATTTGCCCACCTTAGCAGCAGGGTGCTCAACTTCTAACATCTTGAGAATTGTTGCACCGTCATTAGTGATTGTAACGTCACCAATATCATCCACAAGCATCTGAAACATATTTTTAGAAAAAATTAATAGCTTAGAAAGCTTAGCAAGAACCAATGTTTCAATCCAACTCTTCAAACAAAACACCTTCCTAAGAGCTTCAAATATTGTGAACATTCCTCCTCTAAGTTTTTATACAAAACACATTCCTAAGGGCTTCAAATATTGTAAACATTTCTCCTCTAAGTTGAAAGCTTCTCAGCTAGCAGACTATCAGTAAGTTTAATATAATTTAAAGAAAAAGATCTCAGCAATGAAATTTAAAAAGAACCATATCTCTGTCGTACATGAAACTTTCATCACAATTTACAAGAAAGAATAGGAAGTACAAACTCACTGCGTTTTAACTCATAAATGCTAAAAGAAGTGGCATTAGCAAGAATATGCGACCTCATAGTACAATAAATTTGAAAGTGATGCAATACCTTATCAAGGCCAACAGGTCCAAGCGAGGATTTCACAATGTTTGCAACTGCTTGACACGCTACAACTGAAACCACCAAACAACTCAGATAAGTAATGCACACTGTCTATTACCAGTTTAAGATAAATAAAGAACACGCATATATAATAAAAAAGAACCATCTATCTTGTAAAAATAATAATAAGAAGAAGAAGAAGAACTACGAATAAAGCACGGGGTGAAAAGTTTTAAGCTTTACCATTTTGAGTGCGAACATCCTGCCCAGATTGCCGCTCACCCAATATATCAAGGGTTTGTGAAGCAAGTGCCATCGGTCAGTGTCCTCTTGAGGTTGAAACGAAGTAAACACTAGAGAAGACTTTAAATCTGTTGGGAAAAGATGGGAAAGAATGCTATCAATGCTCCTTATGAATCAAATAACATAGAGAAAGTTAACTCCATAACGTTCATGATGTACATGTAGATCTTACTGCCTTGGAATTTGTATTATCATTTTTTTTTATAGAACAAAGAAATAGAGATTCAATTTTAGCCTTGGCCTTAACATTTTGTATTTTATAGTGCTTCATAACATGCCTCTAAAACATAAGAAGATGGCATTCGGTAATTGCTAAGGGTGTAATTGGGCTGGGTCGGGTCGGCATCATTCAAAACCGACCCGATTTGTATCTGTATGGCCCGACCCGACTTCTTTTGACCTGGGTCGGGTCGGGTCCCTCCTTTGATCCTTCGAAATTTTAGGAGAAAACTCCATAAACTAGGCTAGGGTTTAACTTCCAGCAACTCAGATTTCTTCTTAGAATTTACTTTCCAACAAAAACATCTTCCTTTTCAACCTTTGCTCTCTTCCAATCTCACTAACGAGTTCTCCGATTTCTTCTTCTTTTCTCTCTCTCTCTTTTTTTCTATTTGTTTATCTCCTCTAATCAGTCATGGGCACTACACCACCACACCTCACTCCAAAGAATTAGCCACAATCACCCAAAAAAAAAAAAAAAAAAAAAGACCAGAATCCCAAATCCGCAATCACAAAATAAAAAACAATGATTCAAACATATAGCCACAAAAACCCAAAATCCACAATAAAAAAATCCAAATCCACCCATTGGGATCCAGCGAAACAAAGAATACAAACCCAGTTATTGAGATCCAGCGAAATAAGTGAGTGAGATTAGAGAGAAAGGCGAACGGCGAACGGCGAACGAACACTGAGAGAGAAGGAACGATGAAGGCCTGAATGGCGATGAGGAGAGACTGACGGCCGACGATGATGAGGAGAGACCGGCGAGCACGAAACGGCGAATGGAACCCCAAAGTCAAAACCCTCACTATATTACTAGGCTATCGCGCTAATTGTAAGTGTGACGGTCGAACCGTCGGTTTGGTTTTTGGTTCGAATTATAATTGGCCTCGAACCTAACTGGTTCGGTTCGTCAGTTCAGTTTGTTGAACTTGAACCCACTACTTCATATGTATGAAATAAATCAAAACAACGTTCAACAAACATGAGAATCATTAACTTGAAGATGTTGGTTTTTGAAGTTTAATCTTAAATTAATTAATTAATATTTTGATGTAAGAAATATGTTTTATTTACTAACAATTTTAGTATTTTAAAATATCTATTATGTAAAATTCAGAATTACGATTTCAACACAATTTGAATCACTTGAAGTTCAAACGAAGAAGATGTAACCGAAGCAAATATCTCTTGAGAAGGAAAAGAAGAGAGAGGAGAAGGAGATAAGAGGGAAAAAATTAAAAATATATTTTTTTTCTTAGTCATCTTTCCACATCATCATTTAGTTAATTTTTTTATCACATTTAATGGTTTTATTAGTAAAAGGGACTATTTAAACCTATTCTAGAAAACTCATAGACTAAAATGACCAATGTGAAACAAATAAAAATAAGAACCTTGAATGGATAGTCTTCAACAAGATTTTCAAAAAAATTTAGTTCGTGAAATTTGAACTTATTTGTTAATTTCGAGTACAATCTCTAGTAGATTCTGCAACTTTGAAGTCCCTCCTAGGGCTTTCAACTTCAAAGTCTTCGATCTTTGGTTTCTAGAGGTTCAACAAGTTAGTATCTACCCCAAATTAGGAGGGAGGCCCTATTTAAGGGGTTTTGTATGGGCTTGGGTTGATTTTTTAGTTTGGGCTAAAGTTGAGTTTGAACCCAATTTTCTTTAGCCCAAGTTTTTTACCACAGTCTTCAAATGAGTTGGATTTTGGATCCGAGTAATTTTAATTATTCCACTCAGTCCACTCAGTCCAATTAGTGATTTAAAGCCCAAACCAAATTTTGGCCAATTTTATGGATGGTGGACCAGGTTTAATCATCGTTGAAGTTGACAAGCCCGCTATCATGATCCAATGGCTAGATTGAAGGGACACAATAATCTTTTAACTGGCCCAAAATTTGCCATAATTAACTTTGGTCACGATGACATGGCACTTCTCAATTAGTCAAAATTTCTTATCTAACAAATGCCCCTTTTCGAAATTTATCCACGTTCAAGGCAACAACAAAATTTGCGAGTGTGTCTGCTCTCTTATTCTTTGATCTTGGTATATGTTCAAGTGTTACGTCCTCAAACTTATCCATCAGTCTTCTAGCATAAATGAAATAAGGCTTTAAATCCTCATGTTTCACATCATATTGGTGTAAAAGCTGATTTATAATTAACTTTGAATCACCGTATACCTCCATGTATGTTATCCCGATCTCTAGAGTCATTTGTAAGCCAATGATAAGTGTTTGAACATAACTCACTAAGCGTAAGCTATACAACAACATATGCTTTTTCACAGAAATGAAGACAACGTCGACACTTACTCCACTTCTTCGTGCTGCACCGTCAAAGTACATGGTCCAAGGCTCCATGCTTTCGACATAAAATACTAAGTCTTCACATATTTTCCAATCTGACGGGATCAAATGATTAGCCAAGAAATTTGTCAATGCTTGACCATTCACTACCTTTTGAGGTATATACATAGTATCATATTGATGAAGTATAATTGCCCATTTAGCGAGGCATCCTGAGATGACTGCTTAAATAGGACATACTTTGATTGGGTCAGCTTTTGCTACCAAGTGTGAAAACTTGCATATAATGCCTCAACTTGTTTATCGCAAAGAACAAAGCAAGACACATTTTCTCAATTAGAGAGTAATTCAGCTCTACTCCAATTAAAGTTCTACATAGATAGTAAAGCGTGCATTCCTTACCTTTCTCCTTTTCTTATGCAAGTAGTGCTCCAATGATCTTTCTTGCGTAGCAATATATAATATTAATGGTTTCCCAGTTGTAGGCTCGTTCAAGACTGGAGGGTTGAGCAAATACTTCTTTATGCTATCCAATGCATTTTGGCATGTTTGGTCTCATTCAAAGACTATATCTTTTCTCATAAATCTTTGAAAATGTTGACATCGACCTACAAAATTCGGTACAATCCTTCTGATGTAGGCCAAGCAATCTTGAAAACTTCTTAACTCGTGCAAATTTTTGGGACTTGACATTTTCTGGTTAGCATTGATTTTATATTTATCGATTTCTATTCCGCAGTGCCTCATAACAAACCTAAGACCTAAGAAACTTTCATGAAGTGACACCGAACGCATATTTAAGAGGGTTCATCCTTAATTGATACTTCCTCAGACAATCAAAGAGAAGTTTCAAATATTTTACGTGATCATGTCGTTTTCTAGACTCCACTACAAGATTGTCGACATAGCATTCAACATGTTTTTGTAATATATCATCGAAGATCCTTTGCCTAGCCCGCTAATATGTGGCACCTGCAATCTTTAATCACTTTGTAACAATATATACCTTTTGGAGTTCGAAAGGTTGTTTGGTTATATCCTGATGATCCATCCATGAATGATAAAACTTCAATTCGTGGTGGCATCCACCATGATTTATGTGATGGGTAAAGGAAAGTCATCTTTTGGGCAAGCACTATTTAGGTCACTACAATCAACATAAACACATAGCTGACCATTCTTTTTACTTACGAGAACAATGTTGGCTATCCATGTTGGATATTTGACTTTACGAATAAACTCAACCTCAATTAGCTTGTTAACCTCTTCCTCAATTTGAGGAATTATTTTTGGCTGAAAGCGTCACTGAGCTTGTTTGATTAGCTGATACTCTTGATTTAATTGCTAGGCTATGGATAACCACTTTTAGATCAAGCTTAGACATTTCTCTATACGACCAAGCAAATACATCTTTAGATGCTGTAAGTAAGTTCACTTATTCCTTTTCTTTGTCATCAGCAAGTTGTGCACTTATGAACGTTGAACGTGGCTTTTCTATTGTGCCCAGGTTGACTTTCTTTAGCTCATCAACCGTTGATTGACCACCATCCTCAAGTGATGGTGGAAACAACAACTCAGGATCTAATGCTTTTTCTATTGTGACATGGCAACAACTCGCCGCCTCTTCTTCATCATCTGGGTCATTCTTTTTAGGTCGAGTGATGATGACGTCGTGTCATTTCACTTTTAACAAACCCTCTATATTTACCGAAACAAGAAATTTCCTTTTTCTTTTTAATGGAACAACATTGCAAATTTTTTCGTCACTTTCCACTTCATGTGCTTTGCCTAAGTCCGAAGTGGGAGATCATTTTTGGTTTCTTGTTGTGGTCCCGCTTAATCTCTCTAAAGCAGATGCCCGTGTAGTAGTAGTTTGACACATATTATTTACTTTCTTTGAGGTTGTACCTAGCCTTTGAAAAGCTAAAAGTCGAGTATAGCCAAAAGTTGAAGGTTGATTTTTATCTTCAATCGCAAGCATACTTAGTCTTTGAAAAAACGATGAAGGAGCCACTGAAGAAGTAATGCAACTGAAGTCAGATGTTCTTTGACCTTCACTTCTCTTGTCTTCTTTAGAATCATTGCTCTCTTCCATAGTAATGTGACATGTATCTGCAACTTTGCTTTCCTTTTCCTAGTTACTCGAATCGGCTCAAAGGGCTTATATTCGAGTTCAGCCCTTGAATAAGGAATAGTATGTCCTTCCTTTGATTAGGGGAAAGTTCAGGTCTTTCATTAAATATCTTTAAGGTTGTGAAGTCATAACCTACCTTTGTTAGTAGCTTATATGCCTTTGAATCAAAACCATCTTTTGTTTGTTTTTCTAGAAGGGTTGATTTCACCTCATTTTTCTCAGTTTTTTTAATTTTACCTTTGTCCATCTCTGTAAACGGTGTCATGAAGCTTTCTTGCAAAATTTCAACGTCTCCGATCATTGAATTTTTGGACCATGCTACAAATGGAGATTCTCCTTTCTTGTGTCGAGAAAGAGAAACATAGCGTAAGACGGGAGGTTTTGAGTCCTCTTCTTGTGTGCTTATCATCTTTTCGTTCTTTGACACCTCAGGCTTGAATTGGGTAATCGATTCATCATTCCCTCGGCTGGTAAAAGCATCCACTTCACTCAACTTCTTTGTCGTGATCATTCGTTGCTCAAACTTATAAGAGCCTTTGGCCACAAGAACTTTGATTGATATAACTTCACTGATATTACACTTTTCATGTAAAACTTTGTGTGACAAAATGAGATTTAGCTTCTGAGAATGGTTAGGTGTCAGCGTCAAATTTCCGGATCCCTGTTGAAAAAACTTAAAACACTGATGGAGCGTGGACATTACTACTCTGTTTTCATGAATCCAGGGATGCCCTAACAACAGCTTGTAGGTGGTTCTTGAATCAATCACATGAAATAGGGTGTTTGCTTTCAAATCTGCAACTTTGCTTTCCTTTTCCTAGTTACTCGAATCGGCTCAAAGGGCTTATATTCGAGTTCAGCCCTTGAATAAGGAATAGTATGTCCTTCCTTTGATTAGGGGAAAGTTCAGGTCTTTCATTAAATATCTTTAAGGTTGTGAAGTCATAACCTACCTTTGTTAGTAGCTTATATGCCTTTGAATCAAAACCATCTTTTGTTTGTTTTTCTAGAAGGGTTGATTTCACCTCATTTTTCTCAGTTTTTTTAATTTTACCTTTGTCCATCTCTGTAAACGGTGTCATGAAGCTTTCTTGCAAAATTTCAACGTCTCCGATCATTGAATTTTTGGACCATGCTACAAATGGAGATTCTCCTTTCTTGTGTCGAGAAAGAGAAACATAGCGTAAGACGGGAGGTTTTGAGTCCTCTTCTTGTGTGCTTATCATCTTTTCGTTCTTTGACACCTCAGGCTTGAATTGGGTAATCGATTCATCATTCCCTCGGCTGGTAAAAGCATCCACTTCACTCAACTTCTTTGTCGTGATCATTCGTTGCTCAAACTTATAAGAGCCTTTGGCCACAAGAACTTTGATTGATATAACTTCACTGATATTACACTTTTCATGTAAAACTTTGTGTGACAAAATGAGATTTAGTTTCTGAGAATGGTTAGGTGTCAGCGTCAAATTTCCGGATCCCTGTTGAAAAAACTTAAAACACTGATGGAGCGTGGACATTACTACTCTGTTTTCATGAATCCAGGGATGCCCTAACAACAGCTTGTAGGTGGTTCTTGAATCAATCACATGAAATAGGGTGTTTGCTTTCAAATCTCTTATGACGAACTCTAGGCGAATTATGTCTATCGTTTGTTGTCCTCCCTAATTAAAGCCTTGAATCACCAACTTACTATTTGATAATCATCCATCAAAATGCCTAGTTGATTCATAGTCAACTTTGACATTATGTTGACAGCTGAACCATCATCAATGAGGATCCAACTAAGTTTTTGCTCTCGAACATACCCTTACAAATAAAGGTCTATTATGAAGTTTTGATCCAAGTAACAAGTCTTCATCAATGAATGATATCGTTATACAACATGAAGCGCATGTATTTGCTTGAGAAGCAGAAGTAGTTGGATGACTGTTATCTTTTAATATTTCAACAAGCGCATTCTTGGTCTCTCATGGGAATGACAACAAATAATTTATGTTGAAAGAAGGTAGTTCCTCCAGTCGGGTCGTTGCTTCTACTAAATTCGAAGAAGTGCCATAATCTTCTGTCGTATTAACGACATGACACGTAACAGTTTAAATAGAAAAGCTCTTTGGAAAGAAGTCTTTAAAGTTATTGGTTGTTGAGGTCGAGGAATTCTCCTTGCTTTCTTCGATGATTGGTCGAAGTCCTCTCGTGCTCCTTCTTGTTTTTCTTCTTTGGTCGAAATTGATAAATCCGCTATCATGATCCAATTGCCGGATTGAAGACACGTGACATTTTCTAATTGGCCATTTGCTTGTCTCTAAACTTTAATTGTAGGGACACAATAATCTTTCATTGGCCCAAAATTTGATATAATTGACTTTGATCATGATGACACGACGCTTTTCAATTTGTCAAAATTTCTTCTCCATAGATAGTTTTGAAACCTAAAGACCAAATAAAAAATAAGTTCAAATTCTTAAGGGACAAAAGTATAATTTTCTTTAATTCAATCATTACAAGATAATAGATCCAACCGCTATTTTATCTATCAATTTATGCTCTAGTTATTCACTTTTTTTTTTTTTTTTTTTTTTTTGGTAAATTTCATCCTAAAAGTTCTTCAATCAAGTTTGTACTTGATCTCAAGTTGGGAAGTGAAATCATTTAATAATTATTGTTTTTTCATCAGCCAACTTTTTTTCTTTTTTGGTTAAATCCCACCATATATATGTTGGCTGAACTAGTTGGATTAAAAAAGTTACTTTATCTTTTAACCTTTCAACTACTTTATTTTAGCTAAATCTATATAAATTATAGCCATGTCTTCCATTTATTCTCTTCATCAATGGATGACCTACAATGCGCCAAAGCCCATTCCTTACATTTTATTTGTTTTTAAGCTCATACTTTTCTAATTTCTCCTTCATTTAAAAAAATAAATACTGCTCTAGAATTAAAACAAAATCATAAATACTACTTTTAACAAAATTTTAAACATTAACATTTATCTTATAAACAATCATTAATTCATAAAATTGAAGATAAATTTATAAATATGGTAAAAGAAAAAGAAAAACCCCAACCCATGTAAAGAATCAGAAAGGATCCAGTTTCCAATCAAACTCAAATTGACTGCAATCAAACAAACACTTCACTTTTCCCAGAGCTCTTTGCCTGTGCTTGAGCAATCTTATTGTTTGATCATCTACTTGCTTTCCCATATCATCCTTCTTCTTATAGGATATTTTCCTCGAAACTTCTTTCCATTTCGATTCAAACTCACAAGCTGCATATAAAAGATACAAAAACAGCATCAGTAATGAGGTGGGAATGATTTTACAGAACATTTCTGGTCGAAAAACTCGAGAATTCGATTATTGGGTTGAACCAAATAAAACTTAGTGTAAGGTTTCAAATAAAAGTCATTGTGTCGATAAAATTTCTTAGGAATGATTTAGGGACATGAACTTGAAGAATGCTCATAGCAACAACAATATAAATCATAAATGCAACCAGAAACAAGATCTTCATCAAATTAATTCAGCACCCCATCCATAACATACAATCAACAAACACAAGTGAAACTCGACGATTTAAGTTCCACAAACAGTAGTATGGGTTACTTCTTGCCAAAAGTCATCCAGATGATGACAACGAGTTGGGAAGATTTCCTATACTACAGGAGTGTAGAAAATTTTCCATACCTCCCTCTATTTATTGTGTGCCACATCAGCATGTTTTTTTTTTTTTTTTTTAAAATAGAGTGGGTCCACTAACATTTATGAAGACCAATTTATAGCGGGAACAAATGGAGTATAGTACTACGAGAGTACTAGAAATCTTTCCAATTACTTCATTTGCCTCGTCAGCAATAATTACACTCCGAACTACATCCCTTCCAATGCCATGTGATGATAAATCGGATACCATGGTGATCTGAAAGTTGCGGCTTGTTTCGTTTCTAAAGGAAAAAAAAAACTAAATACACCAAAGATGGAAGGCCAAATTTGGTAGGTATGAGTCTTAACATGCATATAATTTGAGAGCTGATGATTAACCAAATAGACAAGCAAGAGGAATGCCGGTTGCAATATGCAAGCTGTAAAAAATATTGAATAAGTCTGTTTATTTGCATAAATAAGTCAATCCAAGCAGCAATACTTATGCATGTAGTTGTCTCATCCATGGAAATAATAAATATCATGGCTGGTGTATTACACAAATTTGGGCCATGGATTATGGAGCCCAGAAACTGTCCTTGACCAATTCACCTGCAAAATTTGTGTTCCTTTCCCAAACAGGGCAATAGAATTCCACTATAAACTTATCACAGTGTCTGTATTTATTATTGCATTCATTCGTGCTCCTCTCATAGATATTAACGAAATTCATGAGCTTGTTTCTACATCTCTACTTTATGGGGGAAAAAATGATAGCAACCGTTTAATTATTAAAGAATGTGTAGCTAAGGGAGTACCCAAGAGTTTCCTATCTCTGTCCTGATCTCACTCCTAAATACTCTTAACTCGCAGGTTGCACCGTTATATAGTTCAAGATTAGGAGGTTAGTTTCCAGCCAGATATGCACCCTTAATTTAGAAATGTTCAACTCCTACTCCAATTACCAATGTTGTTTTGGGGGGCCAATTAAGAACTTAAGAGTACCAAACAGTTCAAACGCTACACACTACATAATATATTTTCCTATTTTCAGTCTCAAATATCGCATACTACATTGTGTGTTTGCCAATATATTTTCAGTCTCATTAGTACTTCCAGTTATGTTGCTAGGATAAGAAGTTTCAGATACCAGAATGTATGCCTACGGTATCCTGGCACAGGGTCTTGCGGCACTTGCTTTGCTGGTCTACCGACTAGAGTAGCGCCTTCAACCTTGGATGAATTTATATTGTATCATGAACAGATAAAGCAAATTTTCAACCTTTTAATTGATGAGTTAAAATTTTAGGGTGTTTCGGCATGATGATCTAAAATTTCTTCTTATTCCTAGTGTCTTTTTGAGTATGAAATGAAATCCCAAGTCACCACGTTATCTTTTGCCTCCCTCTGCCCCCATCACTTCTTCAACTGCAAGTACCAAGTATTTCCACACTCGGCACATATCCTTCAAGAATTGTGGCTCTTCTAGGACAGTTTTCTGCAGTACTTACAGATCCACTCACCAGGGAAATCTTCTCTGGCCTTGATTCAACTATTTCTTTATACTTATCAAAAAGGAAACATCGCATTTATATAAGGATTTAAGAGGAGGAATGCTATCAGGTTTCTCGCCTCCACGTAAAGTATTTTCAGGCTTCTAAGAAAATGTAAAAGTTTTATTATTTATTATTTTTATTTATTTATTAAAATATTCATGATCTTTCAAGCTAGTTTACACGCACCTATAGTATTTTCACAGAAAAGCTACCTAATCCTACCACTTTGGTTGCCAAGGTAACTCATAGGACATTAAATCCTAAGTAGGTGACCATCATATGATTGAAACCTATTCCCTCTAAGGTCTTTATTATTTACATGGTCCTTTTTAATCACAAGGCCAACTTATGGTGATTAGGATGCATCTTATAATAAATATTGAGGTAGATCATTGAATAAAGATTGTTCCTCAAGGAAATAGTTCTCACAGTGCCGTAAAATATGAAATACATCTGACCATTATCATCTAACTTAGCAGGATCACTGCCACAACAAAGAAACAAGGTAATGTCTCATGTTTTCAAAAGCCCAAGGAAACATAATATCTAGAATGACTACAAACAATCAAGCAATGCCCTTGAAATTGGAGCCCAACTTGCACATGATTCTAGAAGTTCTATTTTGAATGGATACCTTGACTTTGGTCTTTAAAACCATGAATTGTGCATGCGCAAAGCCAGGGTCGTCCCGCTCGAGTTGCTTTTGCACCACCTTTTATTTCACCATTATGTTGTTTCAAACTGTACAAGAATACAACTTTATGACGTTAAGTAATATTTGAATACCTCTTACACATAAAGGACATCTAAAGGTTGCAAAGTGCAAATTTCTTTGGCAATAGAATTCACTAGAGGATAGGATCTGGAGTAAAAAAAACATTTAAAGCATATCTCTTGATAAGAACCGTGAAACATCTTGAACAGTACTTCATTTTTCAGAATTGATTATTGACTTTAAGTCAGAAGCATATTCACAATTATTGAAACTTCTCTGCCCTCAACCTCCACTATCCTCTCATAACATAACTTCTCAACAATATGAATATCATCCCAAAACACTCCCTAACTTACAAACTCTACTAAAAATCAATACCTCGACTGATTAATCGAGCATTTCAACAGCTAATCCAAAGTTCTTTTTCAATGACCAACCTCATCTTCATGCACCAAATTGAGACTCAAGTCTAGTTAAGTGCTCTATAGTATTGAAAAAATAGTAAAACCACCATAAACCACCAATGCAAGCTTAAGCTTTTTAATTGGGGATGAAACATGATATAGTAGGAAATCTCGAACCTGTGTAATGTCATTTCCTCTTCACTTAACAACGATTACCACTCTTTGGACTTTTAAGATTTTCGTACAAATGACTCAAATACCACGTGTTGTTTGACCTAAGTTTTGAAAACAATGAAGAATAAACTTTTGATGATGCCACAAACCGCTTGCCAACACTTTTTTTCAGAGTGACGAGCGTGAGTGAAAGAGAGGAAGAGCAGAGAGAGGGGGGGAGGAAAAGACATAGTGTGTGAGGAAACTGTTGTATTGGATTAGTCGAATGCAAGGAGGGAGGACGAATACCAGCGCGAGGGAGTGACGCAAGCAAAAGGTTTGTACATCCTTATTCTCAAAGTATGGCTCAACAACATTTCCGCCGTCAAATTGGGATCATTCGTACAATAATTTCTTGCACCTTGTGCAACCTTTCAAACCCACGACAACAGCAACAAGGTATTAAATAAATTATTCAATTTACCATAACCTATCTGTTTTTTAATATTTTGGATTGAATTGATGATTAAACAATACCAAGCTAAATGTCTAGCTAAAAACACGAAATATCACTTTTTAAGGCCAACCGGACATGACCCAGATAAATTTTCACACATCAAATCATGGAATCGGTGGTTCGAACAAGAAACGGAAAGGAAGAAATTCGAGATACCGTCGATCCAAGTCGAGGGTGACGCCTACATAGGTTTTGATGGGGGAATTGGAGGAGATGATGAGATACACACACCATTGCTTCGGGTTCGGCTTCGGCTCTGATTTGACGACGAGTGTTAGATCCTTATTTGAGGAAGAAGAAGATTTGGAAAGTCGTGGATTTGAGATTGGGGGTTTTTGGCAACGAAATGTGTGAGAGAGCAGTCTCATATTCTTTCTTTCGTTCCTCTTCTTTGGCGTGGGTTCGAAACTGGTCGATTGGTTGACAGTTAATTTTTATTGTTCTAACCACTTTTTACGTATCTAAAAAAAAATTATTTTAAATGACAAAACTCTTAAAAATATTTATAAATAATAGCAAAATATTACAGTCTATTTATGATAGATTGTAATTGATCACGATAGACTTGTGTCTATCATGATACAAATAGTAAACTATTATGGTTTATCACGTATAAATAGTAAAATTTTATTATATTTGTAAATATTTTGATCTATTTTCTTATATTTGAGAATAACCCAATCCAAATTTGATTGACGTAATATCCACTAACCAGCTTTTGAAAACAATGAAAATTAACCTTTTACTCACATTACAAAGCACCATCCAATGTTAAATTATCCTTAGAGCTCATCTGCAATTGTTTGAATATGCATCATCCTAAATCGATGGAAATTCAAACACAATTTGAGAGCACATCATGACTTTTATAAAAATACATATTCTTACCCTTTGTTGAAATTTTACAATTTCATGACTTTCTCTTAAATGTGAAGTTGTGTTTGAACTATCATCAATTTGCAACGAAGGAGAATCACAAATACAAATGTGGAATGCAATGTTGGGTATTTTGTGATTCTTTTTAAAATTTAGAACAGTTTGAGTTATTTCGGACAAAAATTTCACATAAATACCCACTATATACGATTTCGGAGAGGATAACAATTTTTTGTTGTTTTTTAAAGGGATTTGTTAGTTTAATTCTGGAAACTGCAAAATTCGATTAATTTTTCACTAATTTAAGCATCCCTTACCTTTGCAATCTTATATTCTAAAAATAGAAAAAAAAAAAAAAAAAAACATTATTCTACTCTCTTGTTTCTGGTAGCAAATTTAAGTGGGCTTATTTATACTATTTGGTCTCTATAACTTTAATTTACTCATTTTGATCATTGTATTTATAATTTTAATTTATTTTGACACCGATTTTTAAAAAAGACTCTTAAAAATATAATAAATTTTTGTCTATATATTTTGAACTTGGCTATTTTGACATATTTATCATCGAGTTAAGTTTTTTGATTTTTTGATTTTTTTTTTTATTGAAAAGTTGATCTTATTTTGTTTTAAATTTTAGATTTAATTAAAATATTAAAAAAAACTTTATCATTTTCCAAAACCCACAATTGAATTTTGCCACCCCTAGTTGAAAAGTAAGCAAAAGCAAAAGTCAATTATGTAACCAAGTCCAAGTATGAACAGATCGAACCGTTCCTGAACCGGACGGTAAAGACCCTTTTTTTTTTGTTTTTGTTTTTTTTCTTTTGTTTTCTTCTTTTGTTTTTGTGTTTTTCTTTCTTTTTGCAAATCGAATTGAAATGGATGAGAATCCTATCCGCCAACGCGAATGCAGACATTTGCCCTGTTGAGTCATCGAAAACAATCGCTTCTAAGCTAACCCATTTCCCCTTTTTTCCTTCTTATTCTTCTTCTTCTTCTTCTTCTCAATCTCAAACAAACACTCTCTCAAATGGGTGTTTTATCTTCCCCTTCTGTAAGCCACTCTTCAACGCCTCGCCCTTGTAATGTTACCTCCCTTTCTTTTCTTGGGTTCTCTTCACTTTCCCTTAAACCTCCGGCTTTCTCTAATGGCGCCAAGAAATTTCATGGGTTTGGCCTCATAAGAGCCTCTGTTGCTGTGGAGCAGCAGACAGAGAAGACCAAGGTCGCTCTCGTCAGAATTGGCACCAGAGGAAGGTAACTTTTTTGTTTTTGTTTTTGTTTTTGTTTTTGTTTTGTGGGTCTTTTTTTAGATTCGTTTAATGGTTTTGGGTTGTCTTTAGTTTCTAAGTTTGAGTTTCTGGCTGATTTGAGTTTGATAATGTAGGGGATTGGGTTACTGTTGAAAGGTTTGGGTCAGTTCAATTTGTGTCTTTCAACTGTGATCTAATTTTGGTGTATTGTGGAATTGTGAAGAAGTCCAGTATGTTTCTCATGTTTGTACTTGAATCTGTCAAAACTTGTATGTTCACTCTTGTTCAAATGAAGTTGGATGGAAGTTGCATTTTTGTGTAGTAAATCAGATTATGAAGAATGCTAAAGGGTGGAAAATGAACCAAATCAAAGAAATAAATAGATTCCTAAGGACTAACAATTGTGGAGAACTCTCCCCTCCTTACTTTTAGGTGCTTGTCTTCTGAATTGATTAAATTCATATAAAGTATTCATGTTGGTCATGCCATCAATGCTAGGATCCAATCTGCTGCTGCTAGAGTAGAATGAGTTCTTTATAAGAAGAGTAAGTCTAAGAGGGGCTTCAAATTCAAAGGTTTCATGTTTCTCTTTAGACTTCAAATTTGAAGTTACGTCTTTTTTGCGACTTTTCTATTGGTACTATTTTGCTTGGTCCCCTTGTTTTTAGAGGGGCTCTTTTTGTGGGTTTGGTTTTTTGTATGCCTTTATATTCTTCCCGGCAATTCTAATTTGGTAGGAATTAAGGGGTATGTAGTTTTCTTAACAAAACGGGGAACTATGTCTATAAACATAGTCTACATCATTTTCTATATGCTTGTTTGATCTAAATCTCGTATTGGGTTGCTTTATCTTCTACTGTGTCATATATAATTTCTGCATGTAGGACAGCCCATTAGCTCTTGCCCAGGCTCATGAGACGAGAGACAAACTCATGGCTTCCCATCCCGAGCTAGCCGAAGATGGGGCCATTCAGATTGTTGTAATCAAAACAACTGGTGACAAAATACTCTCTCAGCCACTTGCAGACATTGGTGGGAAAGGCTTATTTACTAAAGAGATTGATGATGCACTTATTAATGGTGACATCGACATTGCTGTTCACTCAATGAAAGATGTACCAACTTACTTACCCGAGAAAACCATCCTCCCGTGTAATCTTCCAAGAGAGGATGTCCGTGATGCCTTCATTTCTCTAAGTGCAGGTTCACTTGCTGAGCTTACAGCTGGAAGCATCATCGGTACAGCTTCACTGAGAAGAAAGTCTCAGCTACTGAATAGATATCCATCGCTCAAAGTAAGAATGCTGTGTTATTTAATGGAAAATCGTCCAAAATGTTTATGTTCTACGTTTACATCGCTACAACAGTTAATAGATTGTTGATCTCAGCTGATGTGTGAATTAGGCTCCTAGAAAACACGATAGAAGGAATGTTTCTTTGGTTTTCTTTCTAAATTGGTTGATCTTTAAAACCTTGACTATATTGCTGTTGTCTATGTTCTCTTAACAAATTCCAACTTTTTCCTTCTTATTCATTGCTATTACAATGGGGTGTCACATTGTTTGACGACGATCGGTTATTTTCTCATACGAGATTGGAAGATTCCCTGCTTCTCCCACCTGTTCTTTCTTTAAATTTAAAATTCTTGACTTTGATAGAACATTTATGACTATGATTTAAGGATATTCAAAGAGTCTTAAATTTTCAATCTTAGAGATTGGTTCTGACACTCTGTTGTTTTTTCCATTGTTGGTTGGTGTCATTTGTCAGGTGCTGGAGAATTTTCGGGGCAATGTCCAAACAAGGTTGAGAAAACTGAATGAAGGTGTGGTCCAAGCAACACTGTTGGCTCTGGCTGGACTTCGGCGTTTAAATATGACAGAAAATGTTACTTCGATCCTTTCAATCGATGAAATGCTTCCAGCTGTTGCTCAGGGAGCTATTGGGATTGCCTGTCGAAGTGACGATGACATAATGGTGTGTTTTCATTAGCTATGGAAATTGATACTCCCCCATGATCTTTTAACAATTTCCATTATAACTATATCTTCTTGAGAAAACCATCGATTCTACTCAAATGGCTGACTTATCTTATCTCCGTATACCATTTAAAGTCATTGCTTGGAGAAATGCTTAATGTCTTTCCTGTTTGGTTTCTGATTGTGCAGGCCAATTACTTAGCCTCATTAAACCACGAGGAAACAAGACTGGCTGTAGTTTGTGAGAGAGCTTTCCTTGAGACTCTGGATGGATCTTGCCGAACTCCGATTGCAGGATATGCTTCCAGAGATGAAGATGGCAATTGTATATTTAAAGGGTTGGTGGCTTCCCCAGACGGAACCCGAGGTAATACGATCAGTAGATGAAATAACTTCTACTCTTATTTTCATTAGCTTCTTCTCTTCATTGCTAGAACATTGATTATCATCATCTTTTAATTATCACCTTTGTTTCTTCCCTTTTCATTTCAGTTCTTGAAACTTCTCGACGAGGTCCATATGCCATTGACGATATGATTGCAATGGGAAAGGATGCTGGCAAGGA
Organism: Citrullus colocynthis; assembly: GCA_031780015.1. Taxonomy (NCBI): domain Eukaryota; kingdom Viridiplantae; phylum Streptophyta; class Magnoliopsida; order Cucurbitales; family Cucurbitaceae; genus Citrullus; species Citrullus colocynthis. Next base: position 1,624,685 of record QLSR01001496.1, on the reverse strand, counting down.
GCTTCTTTCTCGAGCAGGTCCCGGTTTTTTTGATAGCTAGTTAGTTTACCTTAGAATTTAGGACAAGGCCAGTGAGAAAAGATCAAGGCTTCATATCCAAATTTTCAAGTGAGTAGGAGTTTTATTCATCCTTTGAGTTGAAGCTTGTTGTATTTTAAATATGGATTTTCTTTTCCCACTCCTTTGGTTTCTTAGTTGGTAGTGTAAATTAGAACAGAAATCATTTAGACTATATGGCTTCCCCCAAATAATCAATACAATTTGCCCCTTATCTGTGTGCTTTCAATATTGCTTCATTATCGTTTTTTTCAATGTGAGAAAAGATTGTATGAGAATGCCTTTTCTTCAAGTCGAAAAGAAATCAAAACTGAAACTACATGGAAAATGCAAATATCTTGGTCATTATTAATTTTGGGAGTTTGGTTTTATCAATTTTGTGATTTTGTAAAGAAAAAAAATATATAGGGCTTCTACGTAAACTTAAAATAAGGCTCATATTGCATCAATGTCTTCAACATCCCATTTTTTACATAAAAGGCATTTCTAGACTTTTTTCGCTATTTACCATTTAGACCTTGTATATATATATATATATATATAAAGTTTCTCTCTCTTCTTTGCGGAGACTTGGGGTTTCACACCTGTTAATGTCTTTTTAAAAAAGAAAAAAAATGTTAAATTCTTCCACTTCCTCTTTCTTCCTCCTCCCTTTCTCCAATCGCCGCCTCCCTCCCTCAATCCACCCCGCCATCGTCGATGATGCCGTTGTCGTCATTCAACTTGTTGTTCGCCATTCCGTGTGTTGTCCGTTAATCTCGTCGTTCAAGTTTCGGTTGTTCCTGCTTGCACTAGTGGTCGTCGTTCCTGCTGTTCCGGCCATCCTTGTCTACACCTGTGGCTGCCGGTCTCGTGAAAATTGCTAGCTATGAAGAACCGCTTTCTTTTTTTTTTTTTTTTTTTCTTTTTTCTTTAAAGAAATTTATTTCTCAGATCTCGCCGTCGTGGGTTGCTTCCTCAGATTTCGTCGTCGTGGTTTGGTCGATTCATTAAGACCACTTTGGTTCGATTTGGGGATGTATGTAGTCTTCTTTGATTTTTCGATATATTATGATATATATATTCGTTTATATATTTAAATTTCTTGTTTCATGATATATACACTCATATATATTGAACATTTAGTACATCCATAATTATATATACTGTGGTATATAGTTTTGTTTATTTGAGAATTATGTGGTTTGAAAATGAATTTGAAGTTGTCACGTTGATTGCGAATTAGCAATTTCTGTTAGGAACTTATGTTAAGTTTTGATTTATTGGGATTTCTAGCTACTTAAATAGAATATATGATATATAATGTGATTTATGTTGAATGTGTAGTCAATCTTACCAATATATTTCATATATTAGTTGGAATATTTGCAAACATCAAAGCATACATATCAGAATACTTGGGATGTATACACCAGATAAAAGACACAAGCGATACCTAATTAGAAGTGCATACATATCACAACAAGCGATACCTAATTAGAAGTGCATACATATCACAATACTTAGGATATATACCCTAAGCAAATAATGAAATATATTGTCATACATTTCAGAACATCAGAATACTTAGGATATATACTCCAAACAATGGAATATTGTCAGAATACTTAGGAATATACCCCAAACAAAGAACGAAATATATTGTCATACATATCAAAACATTGGGGAATATATTATAGGCACAAGTGATACCTAATAAATGTATACATATCAAAATATTTAGGACATATACCCAAACAAACAATAGAATATATTGTCATACATATCAGAATATCGAGGAAATATATTATAGGTACAAGTGATAGGGCATACATATAAGAATATTTGGGATATATATACCAAATAAATAATTGAATATATTACATGAAAACAAATAATATTCAAAACAAACAACATAATATATCACATAATATCAAAACTCAAACATGAAAAACGAAATGGAAAATAAAAAAAATATTAAATGCATTTTCTCTCTCCAATTAAAAATGAGAAAAAAAATTATATTAAATATATTTTCTCTCCCCACATGAAAATGAAAAGAAAAATCATATTAAATGCAGTTTTTCTCTCCATAATAAATGTATATTCTCTCTCGTGAGCTTCGTAAATTGGAAAAGAATATTAAAAACTGAATGTACATAAAGTCAAATTACAGGCCTTGGAAGAGATGAGTTGAAACTACGATGGTCAACTACTGAATATACCTTGACATTGACAATAAAATGTAATAGGATATTTGTCTCATGAGAATAGTCGAAATGTGTACGAACTAGCATCGACACTTACAATCATGAGTCAATTTTCTGTTGGTTTAGTTTGCAAAACAACTTCTACCAACAATATTTTTGTACAACTACTCAGCATCCACAAGCTTGCACTAGTTGAAGAATTGACCTCAAATGATTTGAAAACACAAACTCTGTGATAAAGCAGATTTCTCAACAGAAAAGCAATGTTTCATCGCAAAACAATTCTATTCATCTCATGGAAATTCAGAACCTTTCGAAGATTTAAGAAGTATAATATTAGTCAGCCTTATTCTCGTACATCAATTGATCACTACAGTCTAAGGAATGCAAAAATTATAGTTATTGAAAGGATTAACTGAACTCACCAACAAAATCGGAACAGTGGTGTCAAACCTTTGACAAGACGAGTCAACTCCATCTCCTCCTATCTTCCTCTTCATCAACAGGAGTATACCATGACGGCCGACGCTTGGAGTTGCTCAGTCTGTAATTTAAGAGCACTTCTTCATTGCAGAGTGCCCGAGTTGCAACCAGAACAATTGTCTTCAAAATGGGAGTATCCGATCCGTTGATTCTCGAACGTCCAGACTTGAACCAAAAGCTACCAAGCCTCTTCATGTTCACTTCTTCATTTGCAAATGATACATTTGGAATATAAACTCTCATGTTCTTCTCTGTCAAGGGGAAATCATAAGGGCAAAGCATGACATTTGGTACCATATCCTTAGCTGGGTGGTTCGCGAAATGAGCAAATGCCAGAGGGTTTCTACGTTCTAGAGCATCACCACCATGCTCCACTCGTTTGGCTTCTAACGGTTTGCTCAGCAATCGCCAAAGACGATCTGATTTCTCGTCACCTTGTTTGGTCGGGTTACTTTCGGGTACAGTTAAGCCATACCATACCTCGCGAGTATCAGCACCCAAACCCCAGGGTTGGGCATTGATTACAGTCCCGTCGTACCTCGTGATGAGATAAGGGTTTTGAGCATCAACTCTTGGATATCCAGGAATGTACTGATAATGAGCAGGGGAATATATAACGCCTGGGTATATTGCTATAACAGATCCGACATCAGCTTCACCATCTATAAAAAGACCTTGTCCAGCATCCTTGTGAGGGATTTGTGATGGCTTGATTTCAAGAGTGTAGCCAATTTCATCCTTTAGTTTCTGAGAAAGTTCAGAACGTCCCAATGGCCTTGTCGTTGGGATATCTGTGCTGTGATTACATCAGTTACCAGTAGTCATCACAGGTGTGAAAGGAGAAAAGATACAACAACAAGAAGCTTTAGTAACCAAAAGAAGATATTCAGAAGAGCTGTCGGGAGTTGAGTTTTTCAAAACTGATTTGGAACATATTCAGCTAACTGTTCAAAAAATTATCTATTTTGCTTAACATTTGATTATTCTCACGAGCAGCTTATTACTGAGATGAGAACCAGTAAGATAAGACTAGCGAATAGTTCTACTTTTTATTTATTTTTTTTTTAAATTTTTTTTGGGTAAGAAACAATGTAAATAGTTAAAAAAATTTTAAAAATTGTTACGGAATGCAAACTGCTAAGGAACCCTAAACAACTAGTTTCTGGGGTACTGACGCATCTAGGGATTTCAATTTGGGTCGATGATCTATTATCCTCTTGGCTGGTGAGCTAGGAAATCCTATTACCACCTAGGGAATATTCACTCAGCTCACCATCCAAGAGGGTAACAGATCATCCAGCTGGGTCACTGGAGCAGGGTGGAATATGCACAATTTAAAATGGCATAATGAAAACTTATTAACTTCTTCAGCACCATGCACAATTTAAAATGTGAAGCCGGCAACTTAGATATCATTTGCATGGATTGACGCTGAAAAAGGTAAACCAAGTTTTTTGGGGAAGGCAAGCTGTTAAAAGATCTTGCTTATGTCTTGGAAATCCGATTACTTTAGCAACTAGAGATTAGTTCATGGTAAACATTTAACATTTGAGAGAGCCTTCCAGAAAATGATTACAGCAAGAGAATCTAACCAGCCATGTCAGTAGGCGGACTAGTTCTGCCAACAGCAAAACTAAGACCACTTTTTCGAACAGCATGACTGGACTTTTCAGGGGATTCTGCAGGTTCATTGGCCTTCCTCATATCTGGAAGAAGAATTTCATCCATATGCATGCAAAAACTTTTAACCTGCGAATGGATGTTCTCTTGTACTTGCTTTTGTTGATCAGCAAACGAAGCTTTAGTGGCCATTTCAATTATCTCCTCTGCATCAGCCTCAGCAGCATTCATCCCCAAACGGTTGTAGCTGGAAATTCAAAATTTTATGAGATGACTACATTTCACATGTATACACATATATATGATAAACCATACTTTCATTGAGAAAAAGATGAGAGAATACAAGGACATACAAAAAAGGAGGAGCCAAACAACAAACTACGAAGGAGCTCTAAACCAATAAAATAAAACATAGGGAGTAATTACAAAAAGATCTTGTCACCAAAGCCCAAAGAGAAACATAGAATCTAAGAAGGACCAAACATCTCTATAAGATCTCTACTGCTCCTAAGACTTTTTTTTAATTATAATAATAATTATTATTTTAATGAGATGAATACTAACGAAGCATACAAATGAATATGAACTTGCCAAAGTAAGTTTGAGCAGGTGACACTCCGAAAGTTTTGCTATTTCTCTTTCCCACTGTGAAGAGAGATGGAAACTTGAAAGGATTTATACCTAACGAAGGGACCTTAATCCGGACCCCAGTTACTGGACGCAATGATAGGGGATAAATTGATAGGATAAGGGTGACTGGGTAATGGTATAAAGAGATAAATTAATGCCATTACAAGTTTAAATGAAAGAAAGCAAGTATAGCTACAGACATAAAACTAAATAATAAATAAATAAATAAATAAAAAAGATTATAATTTTATTTGGAATAAGAAAAAAAAATACCATTCGGAAAACATATACAAGGCTGAGGGGTAGAAGAGAAAAAAAAGACATCAACAGAGAAAGCAAAAAGATTACTACAATCCTCCCTATTTGGTACAAATCCTAAAAAGAGAACAATTACAAAAAATACTTTTCTATAGCCCCCGACAAGCAGGTAGAAAGCAAATATTATAGCATAATAGGAATAGCTACTACCTACCTTCAAGAAAGTTTTCTAATCCTTTCAAGCCAGATCTCCCAAAAGATATCTATAACCACCATAGTCCACTAAACCCTGGCCCTTATTCTATGATTGTCCAAAAAACCCTATGGAAAAAATAGCCTTAATCACCGTAATCCACTAAACCCTAGCCCTTATTTTATGATTGTCCAGACAAACCCTACTAAACCCTAAACCTGCCAAGAAATATTTCTTATGGCATCCAAGCTAGCAATACTGCAGTCAGGACAAAATATTTTGATACTAATAATCTTGATTCATATGCCAGTGCAGTACAAATGAGCATGATTAGCACTAGAAGAACTGTCAGGAAGAAAATGGGCCTGTGGGGATTTTAATGGACAATGGACCTTGGACTTGAATTTCCATGGACAGAGCACACACAAAAGTTTGGAGCAATTAAACTGAAATTTGGAACCACATGGTACAATAGAAAGTTAAAATGACCTGGTGAAAAGGAACAAACGGTTCATATCTGCTTCAAACTGTAGCTTCCTTGGATCCCTTGCAAACATTGGATTTTTTGCAAGAACCTTCACAGCCTGAACTTGAAAGAGTGTATAAACGTCAGTAGAAATAGAAATAAAAACAAAAAATCCGACTGGGCATATTATGGCATTCATTTTAGAATGTAAAGGGAACATCATTTGGAAAGAAAGACTTCAGACAACTGTAAGGTCGTCACCTCACCATTTGCTTGAAATTAAGAGCAGAAACAAAATTCAACAACACAAGAAAATAAAACAACCCCGCCAAATCAAGAGGGCTAGCAATCTCTCCTTCCCAACACATGGTTCTATTGCCAAAATAAAACATACCACCCTCTAACAGACTACTGCCCTCTAAAAGCTATCCCTCACTCCCATGCCCCAATGTACAACCAATTCCTCTAACTAATGGTCTGGTGGTCTTTTGCCTTGTTACCTCTCCTAGAATAAGTATTCACCATTGGAGGCCTAGCAATACCACCACATCGTGACCTCTAATTAGTTCTTTAAATCGGACAAAACGTGCAAATATACATGGTTGCCTGACATGTAACTTGCAAATATCTTAAATAATAGAGAAGAACAATCTTAAGCACATCAACAAATACATCCATATTGGAAGAAAAGTTACAAAAATAATTTTTTTTTAAAGGAACAAAAAACAATGAGAACCAAAGGAGCAACTACAAAACTACATCGGAAATCAAGGTTTCTGTCATCTTAATATTAGAAACGTGACAACCACGTAGTGTAGAAACAAAGAAACCCTAAAAACCCTTCTTGTAAAACATGGACACGCAAGTGTTTATAAACCACATGGTGGAAAAGCGTCTATCAATCTGAAACTCTATTAGCTTAATTGCCCGGTCCCACAAAATCCTCAATTTCACTTCAATTACTTTACTAGGACGTTTTTCCATCAAGTTTACTACTATTATCATTATTTTGAAGCTGTATTCTCCTTCTTTGGATAAGATGTTGCATTAAACGACCACAAGGACCGTGGATTGATGACACAATGAAAAGAACATACTCAGAATACAAGTATATCGATCTCTTAACGAAATTCAGACAGTCTCACATCGAAAGCGCAAAAGCAGAAATATAGAACAAGCTCAATTAAAATGAAAAACTACAAACCGAGAAACTAGTTAATTCAACAACTAAGAAATCTCCATACTAACATACGAATATTGATGAGTACATAAAATTCATAGAACAACATAGGAGAATGAAGCTGGGTTAAATTCAGTAATGGGTTATTTTCCAGTATTATCCTACATTCTCTATCTCTCTCTCTCCATTTATCTATCTACCTCCATTTCTCATAATTTTCCAGTGTTTTATCGAGAAAATTAAGAACAATTACCTCTTGAAATTTCTGAAACAGAAAGGCCATCGAACGAATTAAACTGTGTAGTGAAGGATTCAAGTGTAGCAAATGCGCTCCCGCGAACAAGAAGCTACTTGAGCGCAAAGACCAGGAAATTTGGAACCAAAACCCGAAGTGGAAAAGTCTGAAGAATATATATTTATGTGAGTGCGTGGTCAAGCACGCACGCCGCATGTGCGTAGTTATCTGGGCCTTTTGGATTTATGAAGGCTTTGTTGGGCTTACAAAACAGATACAGGCCCATAGGCCCAACGTGGAGGACTCTAAATATGATATTCTATATTACAAACTCAAAATATATTATTGTTAAATCAAAATATGCATAACATAATCTATTACAAATTAAATGATATTGTGTAATAAGAATTATAAAAATTAACATAAAATGTGTTCATAAAATAATTAATTAATAATACTTTAGATTAAACCTAATATTTAGTATTGATTGGTCTTATGATTTATAAATACATTATATCAAACACATTTTAAATTTCTAAACATGTCATATTCGTTGCTTAGTTTTCATTGAATCTTTTGTTTTTAAATTTCTAATTTTGGAATGACCATCAAACAAGTCATATTCGTTGTGCAAATTTCAGAAGATATGTTTTAGTTTTTGAAGTTTGAAAAACAGTAACAAATGGTATTTAATATTATAATCAGTTGTCAAAACTAACAAAAACGAGCAACGTGACATTATCGAACTAATAGTTTAAAGAGACGTGGCAATAATTTATTCATGTAATATTGTTTTTATTTTATGTAATATTTTCTTTCTCTCTTCCAACGTATATTCTCGTTGCATCAACTCTTTGTCTTTTTCTACCAACTAAATGTTGTTGTTTTAAACCCTTCAATGTGAAAATGTGAAATTTTATGATTTAACCCCTTTAAAATTAATTGTTTCCAATTTTTTTCTACTTTTAAAAATAGTTAAACAAAATTTTGTATTTAATTCTATAGGGGTTATGTACAAAGTTGAGTGGCCATCTGACTTTAAAGCCAAAATAGATTAAAATTCTCTTATCCAATTTCTTTTAGAGTAATATATAAAAAATAAGGTTTAATTTAAACCTTTTTGTACCTTTTCTCTACCTTATAAATACTTGTAAGCAATTGAAAAATTACAGCTTAAACATAGAGAATATCTCAAAGGAAAAAAAAAAAAGAAAAAAAAATACACCAAAAGGCAAATCAAATCAAAACTTATGTTGGTTAGTCTTTCCAACTTTTATTAATAATAATTCCTCAATGTAAACAAAAATAGCATAGGTTAACAACACAAACAAGTTTATTTATATTAAAGTGCAAAACTTGAGATGAAATAGTTATCAAACAAATAATCTAATTGAGTTGAACAATTAAATTTTGGGAGTTAGGGGCAAACGGTTGCCTGCAAGAAAGTGAACAAGTAGAGCGAGTGATTGTTGAGGAGCAAAGATTGGGGCTTGGTGACCTGCCCCTCTAATGGTAGCCAAGGCGAGGCCTTCTTGGTAGGTTTCAACCCAACCAGCCACTTGACGCCTCTCAAACCAAGCCCTCCATTCTTCTTCAACTTGTAACTCCATTTTCTTTATGCTATATCTCGTTGATGTTATCGGTATTCTTCCATCAGTATCACCGCTGTAAAATTATATACAATTTAAAAGTAACTTATTGATTAAATCATATATCATCGATCAAAAGTTCAGAGTTGTAAAGAAACTAAAGAAGCAAAATAAACGAATATATAATTAGAACTTACCTATAAATCCAAACGCGGTAGTGTGCTTGGAGTAACTTGTGAATGATGGGCAAGACAGAATCAGGAGCATCAATCCAATCTTGGATCACATTACTGCCATGAACATTATCAACATCAAATTCTTGGCATGACGGTTTACAGAAAGCTCATAAACCAAAACTAAATATCTAAAGAGATAGCAAAATAAGGCAAACTTTAACGAGGTATTTTAATTCATCTCTAACATTTTTATAAAGTGGTTGATCCTTCTAATCTTTTAATTTTGTGTCTAGTAGTTTCCTAAATGTTAAAAGAGATAACAAAACAAAGGAAACTTTCACGAGATATTTTAATTCATCTCTACGTTGATAAAAATAGTTGATCCCTTAATCCCTCTAATTTTTCAATTTTGTATCTAGTAGATTCCTAAATGTTAAATGAGTATTTCTACTAGATTCGTTATTTATGATTGATAACAATTTCGTTTTTAGTCCTTTTCCCTCACAAAGTTCTTTACTATAGTTTTTCACCTCTCATTGAAGAAACATTTGGATTTTGGTCAAATTTCAAAAATAAAATTGGTTAAAATTTTTAAATCATTCCTAAAAAGAAATAACACAACAAAGAAACCAATAGATAAAGTAAATTTGTATTTATAAGCTTAATTTTCAAAAATAAAAAACTAAGGCCCCATTAGGTAACCATTTGGTCTTTGATTTTTTGTTTTTGAAAACTAAACCTGTAAACATCAATTTCACTTTTAGGCTTATTTGATATGTTATCTATTTTCTACAAATGTTTTCACAAACTGAGTCAACTTTTGAAAACTAAAAAAAGTAGATTTTTAAAACTTGTTTTTGTTTTTGGAATTTGGCTAAGAATTCAACTTTTTTACCTAGGAAAGATAAAGAAATCATTGTAAGATATTGAAAGGAAAACACACTTTTTTAAAAAACAAAAATCGAAAACCAAATGGTTAACCAACGAGACCTAAATAATTATCCAATAAGAAAATGATTATCAAATGAGGTTTAAAACTTTCAATTTTATGTTTCATAAGTTATTAACTAACTTACTAACTCTTTTTGTAAGGAAAAAAAATCAGTTACTTATTGGAGACAAAATTGAATATGACCTTAACTTTCCAAATGTGTGTAAAATAAGTTTGTGAATTAAAAAAAAAAAAAAAAAAATCTAATAAATCAAACATTTATTAGAAACAAAATTAAAAATTAAGAGAGGTCTATTAAATATTTATAAAATCAGGATCCTATCAACACAATGGAAGGTATAAAAATCTATCAAAGACACTTTTTAAAATTCAAAAACCAACAAAAACATAATTCAAACAATTAACAAATTTTATTTATTTTATGAATTCAATTTCAGAGACTAAAGTTGCAATCTATTCCAATGTAACCATATAAACTAACATAGAAGTAGTTACCTGCAAGGGGTGTAAGGATATGAAAGTTTGGTAACATTAGCATGAAGAGCCCTTTGAACATCCTCTCTACTCAAATACTTTTCTGCATAATTGGCACTACATGGATCATACCCTCTTGGTAGCTTACTCCATAATTTCTAAGTAAAACCAAAAACCGACAAAAAAAGAAAAAAAAAAAACATTAATCAAAATTCATCTTTAAATCAAGGTGTCATTCTGAGTATAGTTTAGTGAATAGGTCACCAACTGCCATCAATTCAATCCCACTTCGTAATTGTAATTGAACTAAAAAACAAGAGTTTAAATTAAAATTTTTCGAGAGAGATATGAGGTCTTACATATTTTGAGAAGAGTCGAGGAGTGGGACCAAGGAGTCTAAACATCGAGTTGAAAGAGGAGGTGGAGGAGGAAGTAGATTGGCAAATTGGAGCATAAATGTTATAGATATCAATTTTGGAGTAAGAAACTAAAAAATCTCTATAGTAATTAAGGCAAGAAAGAGTTAGGTTTTCAATGTCAAGAGAAAAATTGCATTGTTTGAAGATGTTGGCATGGAGTTGATCTGATATTATGGCATGGCTCCATGCAAAGTCCACCATTCCCATTGTGTCTGTTTCATCATTGATGGCTGCATTTCCAATCTAATTTTTTTTTTAAAATAATCATTTAGTATTTGTATGAATAGTTATTTTAAATGACAAATCTGCAAGAAATATTTATAAATATAACAAAACGTCAATATCTATTAATAATAAACAACGATAGACATTGATAACATCTATCAATGTCTATTACTAATAGACAATGATATATGATAGTAGTTTATTAGTGAACTTGATATTTTGCTATATTTATAAATATTTTGGCTCATTTGCTATATTTGAAAACAAACCCTTAATTTATTTCCTAAAAAATTTTCTAAGTTGATAATGTAATTAAAGAGTATATATATCATAAAAGGAAAAAAATATAACCGAGTGTTAAAAAAATGAGTGAACTAAAAAAAAAAGTGAGAGATTTAATATGATACTTTTAAAGGAGATATGTTCACTATGTAACTTATTTGATTTGTGGTTAAAAAGAGTTGGTTCAATTCTGATTGACATGTACTTCTCTTGATGTATTTTGAAATTGAAGGCTCAAATTTTCTTATCTATATTTATTCTACTAAAAAAACTTGTTTTATTATTATTATTATTTTTTCTTTTTTTTTAAGAAGGAACTTACCAGTAAACCCTTGAGGTTAACAATCAAATCTTTGCTACAATTTTTGTTTCTCTCATAAATGAGCTCAGCAAGTTGGGGAGCATAATGTCCTTCAAACAAATATAAGTAAATGAGACAATAAATATATCAACAACAATAAAGCTCTATTTCAATAACAATACATTAAAAAAAAATTTCAAATATAGTAAAATGAGTCAAATTAATTATAAATATAGAAAAATTTTACATTTTTCTATATTTGTAAATAATTTAATATTTTTTTATTTATAATAATTTCCTTACATAATAAAAGTACACTATAATATTTTTATTATAGATACACTAGAAACAAATACAATAAATAATACATGTCTACATAAATTCAAACTTCTCAATCTAGTTTTCTATATTATTATTATTATTATTATTATTATTATTATTATTAGAAGTAAGAGATGAAATCATCAACTTTTTAAAATGAGATAATTTCTATTTTATCTATTGAGCTATATGTAGGTTGACTTTTATTGTTTAATTAATCAAATACACTCTCTATCCTAATTTAGAGAATACTTCAATCTTATATTACATAATTTTAGAAATTTCAAACTACCAATATGAACATAGTTCTATTAACATACCGTTTGTATTATCGACTCCAAAATTATTAAAGGTTCGATTTTCTACTTTACATATAGTCGAATATACATATATTCAAACATTCAAACACGTGAGATCAAAACACTTGGAAATAAAAAAGAAAATAAATAAATAAATACCAGCATAGCTCTCTCCAGCTATAAAGAAATCATGGAGTTTGAAATTTGGAAACCTTTTGAACCAACCAATAAGAAAAGCATAAGAATCTTCAGCTGTGACTTTATCTCCAAGCTTTTCTAAATCTGATGATTTGTTTGTATAAGAGAATCCAACCCCCACTGGTGCCTCCAAAAACAGCATATTTGCAGCTATTGCAAAAATAAAATTAAAAAAAAAAAATCACTTTATATAATGGAGATTAATTGATTATTTGAATTGAAAAACTTTGAAATTAGGTAAATACCTTTATTCCAAGAGAAAGGATTGAGTTTTAGCTTCCCATTGCTTTGAACAAGGAAGGGCCCTAGTTCTTGAGCAGCTCCATAAGCTATGGAGGAGCACCCTGGCCCTGATCAAATTATTTTCACCAAAATTTTGAACTAATTAATCTTTTAATTAATTAGGTCGTTTATGTTTAAGTTCATCATCTCATCTCTAAATTTTATTTCGAGTAACATAAAAAAAAAAAAAAAAAAAAAAAAAAAAAAAAAAAAAAAAATCTTATTTTGAATCGATAGAATCTACCTACTTAAATAAATGTTAACTTTAAAGAAAATATAAATAAACATCTTATTTTTAATTTCTCTTTGGTCAAAATGTTACATTTTTACCATTGGTTTTTTTATTTTGTTTCAATTTGGTCTTATTGCGTTAATATTTACACTTTTAGCCTTCATTTTTCAATAAATACCCACTTTCAATCCTTGGTGTTAATGTTTATTAATTAATTAAATTAAAGGAATTAATTAATGATAATTGAATTTATTTTCACTAATTTTTCATCATGATTAAAATTAAATTTTTAAAAATTACATCATAATTATTTTAAATTAGTTAAGTGAAAGTTGAAGTTAAATAACAAAATAAGAGTGTAAAATATTGAAACTTAAAGAACAAATAAAGACTAAACTCATAACTCAAGTGAAAAAATGTAACATTATGAAAATTAGGGACTAAATAGAAATTAAACTCAAAATTCAAATGAAAAAAATGTAAAATATGGGAAATAACCTCAAACTATATAGGGAGTAGAAGAATAATTTTTTCCTATATTTATATAATAAACTTTGATGTATTAAATGCATGCTAGAGATCATTATAGACAAAAGAATCTTAATCTTCAAGTTTTACCAATTAGTTTGAAGTCCAATAGAAGTTTAGTAGTGTGTATAAAGCTATTAAATATATACTAAATTACAAATATATTTACATGGTATATTGGTTTTTAACCTAATAAAATGGAGTATAAGATAATTAAATTAGAATTTTTCATTCAAAGTAAAACATGAATACTTTTCATCAAATTTTTTTTCTCATTTTTTAAATAAAGATTCCTGCATAGTAAGATCTAGATTTTTCTCTTTTTCTTTATAATAAAGATTGAGGTGTTTTTTCTATTGTTGTATATTTGAATTATTTTATTACACTTTCAAATATTATAATAAAAAAAACTTTAATTATAAGTAAATAATAGAGGATATTGTTTTATTAAAATATCTTCTAGTGCAAATAAAAATCTAAAAATACAATCAAATTCAATGACAAAAAATGTTAATACATTTTGGTGAGATGAGTTTTTAATTTTCACATTTTACAAGTTGGTCTTGTCCAATATTTAAAGTTTAATTATCGCATTTATGTCCTTTCTTATTTTTAACTTCTAAATATATATATATATTATAGTAAATTTAGGGTTTGTTAGGATTAACTTTAATAATAAATATTTTTAAAAAATTCAACTTTATTTAAACATTTTTTATAAGAATTTTTTAAAATAAAGACACTAATAGCTTTCAAAGTCCATTTTGAATAGTTGCTAAATATTTGCATTTCTTTCAAAATGACTTATTTTTTAAATTAAATACTTGAAAATGTATTTTAAACACACTCGTGAGCACAAATCATAGATAAGATTTTTTTTCAATGCAATAATATGAAATTATAACTTAGCTCAATTATCAAAACAATTTTGTACATAAAATTCAAAATAAAATATAGAAGATATAAACATAAAATAGAATAAACATTCAAATTTATAATTAACATTTTAAATATTAGAATTATAATATAGACAAAAGTTGCATCAATCATTGAGGAACACTGTAGCCATTTTCCACAAAAAGACATGCCTTCATAATTTCAAACGACAGAAATCTTTGGAAATGTTTTTTCTAATATTTTTTTTACTTGTCGTTATATTTATTTTAAATTCTCACAATTTTTTTTTTTCCTTTAATATTCTCAAATCTCAACTCCATTTATTAGGGGAAATGAAGTTAAAAGCTCACATCTAATTTGAATGTCTAAATAAAAAGAAAAAAAAGTTAAAATTAAGAAAATCTTTCCATTATTAGGTATTTTTTTTTTATTAGTCTCAACATCTTAAAAGAATCTAAAAGTATTTAGTAACAACTATATATATTTATATTGATCATTCTATTTATATCCGAATANAGATAATTAAATTAGAATTTTTCATTCAAAGTAAAACATGAATACTTTTCATCAAATTTTTTTTCTCATTTTTTAAATAAAGATTCCTGCATAGTAAGATCTAGATTTTTCTCTTTTTCTTTATAATAAAGATTGAGGTGTTTTTTCTATTGTTGTATATTTGAATTATTTTATTACACTTTCAAATATTATAATAAAAAAAACTTTAATTATAAGTAAATAATAGAGGATATTGTTTTATTAAAATATCTTCTAGTGCAAATAAAAATCTAAAAATACAATCAAATTCAATGACAAAAAATGTTAATACATTTTGGTGAGATGAGTTTTTAATTTTCACATTTTACAAGTTGGTCTTGTCCAATATTTAAAGTTTAATTATCGCATTTATGTCCTTTCTTATTTTTAACTTCTAAATATATATATATATTATAGTAAATTTAGGGTTTGTTAGGATTAACTTTAATAATAAATATTTTTAAAAAATTCAACTTTATTTAAACATTTTTTATAAGAATTTTTTAAAATAAAGACACTAATAGCTTTCAAAGTCCATTTTGAATAGTTGCTAAATATTTGCATTTCTTTCAAAATGACTTATTTTTTAAATTAAATACTTGAAAATGTATTTTAAACACACTCGTGAGCACAAATCATAGATAAGATTTTTTTTCAATGCAATAATATGAAATTATAACTTAGCTCAATTATCAAAACAATTTTGTACATAAAATTCAAAATAAAATATAGAAGATATAAACATAAAATAGAATAAACATTCAAATTTATAATTAACATTTTAAATATTAGAATTATAATATAGACAAAAGTTGCATCAATCATTGAGGAACACTGTAGCCATTTTCCACAAAAAGACATGCCTTCATAATTTCAAACGACAGAAATCTTTGGAAATGTTTTTTCTAATATTTTTTTTACTTGTCGTTATATTTATTTTAAATTCTCACAATTTTTTTTTTTCCTTTAATATTCTCAAATCTCAACTCCATTTATTAGGGGAAATGAAGTTAAAAGCTCACATCTAATTTGAATGTCTAAATAAAAAGAAAAAAAAGTTAAAATTAAGAAAATCTTTCCATTATTAGGTATTTTTTTTTTATTAGTCTCAACATCTTAAAAGAATCTAAAAGTATTTAGTAACAACTATATATATTTATATTGATCATTCTATTTATATCCGAATAATTTAAAATTATATTATTTTTTAAAGCTTCGCAAGAAAATCACTAAAATTATGTATCGTATTCATTAATTTCTATAGAAATATTAAGTGTATTTATTTTCGAACTCGATTCTTATAGTTTTAAGTTTCATTATATCGTGTTCTAAATGTTTAAATTAAAATATATATATATATATATATATATATATATATATATATATATATATATATAATACATTAAAAATAAAGAGAGAATATAATAGGTGGAAAAGCATTCTTACTCACGAGGTCAAGTCAGAAATTTTTGATAAAGAGAGACAAAACTTTACATTTTAATATATACATACATATATACACTATTTTGATCTATGTACTCTAAATTTAGGTTTATTTTGACTTTATACAGTAAACCTTTGTTCTTTAGATTATTATACTTTCAATATTTATTTTGATCTGTGTACGTTTATAATGTAACTATTTTGCTCCCATTATTTTCATTTTTTTTAAAAAAGAATGAAACAAAATTAAACATACAATGACCAAATGAACATTTTGAAAGTACAAGAAACAAAATGAACCTACAGAACCAAAATAAACATTTGAAAGTACAAGTATCAAAATAAATCAAAATTGAAAAATAAAAATAAAAATAAACATTTTAAATTAAAAATATCAAAATAAAACAAAATCGTAAATATGAGAATCATTTAAACCTCTAGTTCAAATATATCTATATATTATATATATAATGATTCTGAAATTTAAAAATCCTCACATTTTAATATAATTATAATTATCATTTTCTTCTTTGGAATAAAACGCACCCAAAACTTAATTTTACCCATAATTGGCAAAATAATAAAGAGAGAAAAGAACCTCCATTGAGCCAAAGAACAAGAGGCTTAAGAGCGACGTCGTTTTCAGCCTCAAAGAACCAATAAAACAGAGCCTTCTCTTCACTCGCCCGGAGTTTGATATAGCCGGCATAGTGCCGGAACTCCACCGGCGGCTGGTCCGGCAAATCAACCACTCTGTCAGCCTCTCTCCGGCGTGGATCTCCGTCGTCCAATTCCTCTCCGCCGATCTCCGACGAGAAAACCACCGCCGTAGAGAGTAGTAAAGTGAAAAACAACGGCAAGAAATTCAAAGAATGCGCCATCGCCGATGAAAGGACAATAATTCAATTCTCTCTTTGTAATTTAAGAGAGAGAAAAAGAAAATGAGTTTGGAGAGAGAAAAGTGAAGAATTTCAAGATTTTAATATAACATGTAAAAAGAAAGATATGGTGAGTCTCCATAAAAACGTTTGTTTGCTAATGTATACTCTCTCTACCTTTTTCAATTCAATTGAGAAAGCTTTATTAAATGTAATCATTTTTTCAAGTTTAAATTTGAATCTAATCCTCCAACTTTTGAGATTGTTCCGTTTGAATACTTAATTATTAAGTTAATTTAACTACTATTTTGGTTGCAATTTGTTTTTTTTTTTCAATTATTGATTTTTTTTTATTTTTTATTTTTTGAAGAAATTACTTTTTTAGTCCTCGAATAGGTTTACAAAGTTCCTTAAAGTAATTTATTATTATTATTATTATTTTGAATTATTATATGCCATTTTGAGTTAGAAAAACAAGTTAAAATAATAATTTTAAAGAAAATTGATATATTTTTAAAATTATTTGTTAATTTTAAATAATAAAAGAAATTACTAGAAATGTACATTTTGAAAATTCATAGACCAAATGCTTATATTCTTAAAAATTTAGAAAACTAAAAAGTTACATTTTGAAATCTTTGAGAGGAAACACATATATTTTTCAAAATTCATAGATTAAAAAGATGAGGACTCGTTTCATAACATTCTTGTTTCTTGTTTCCTGTTTCTCGTTCCCTATTTCTTATTTTTTGTTTCTTCTTTCTTGAGAACAAGAAACAAGGCTATGTTTGATAACTATTCCTGTTTCCTGTTTTTTAGAAAAAAGAAACATAAATTTGTTTGATAACCGTTTATTGTTCTTTGTTTCTTGTTCTTTTTTGTAACAATACAATATAAAAAAAATAAGATATATCATACATTAAACATTGAAAAAGATATCATCAAAAGTTTATGTCATCTAATAGAAGAAAGTTTCGATGACAACTAAATATAATAACAAAGTTGTATCATATCTTTCATATGTTGCCCAAATTTAATCGACACTGACATCTCTTACTCGAGCCATTTGTCTTAAATGATGTCGAATCAAATTCACCTTAGTTATATAATTATGTAAATTTCGTTGTCGTAAAATATTAAAGTTAAGCTAAATGAATGTCTTATTCAACAAAATTTATATATTGTAGAATTCTACTCGGTTTCAGATATACTAAAAATATTAGAATTAAAATAATATATAAACACCATATTGAAAAATTTAATACTCAAAAGTCAAAATTTAAAAAAGTAATTTACATATTGAAAATTAAAATAATATATAAATATAGCAGAATTATTTTGTAAATAGAAAAATTAATAAAGAAAATAAATAAAATATAAAAGATGAAAACAAATATAAAAGAAAAAGAAAATAATAAAAATGTCCATCTTGGGTGTTGAAATTTGAAATATAAAAAAATTAATATAGATATTGAAAATTAAAATAATATATAACTCTAAATATTGGAGAATCTTAAAATCTAAAATTAAAACAAAATATGAATATGGGAGAATTATTTTTGTAAATAATAAAAAAAAAAATAAAGAAATGTAATGAAAAAAAACAGATTCTTCATAAAATAAAAATAAAAATTGAAAATGTCCAAAAAAAAAAAATTGTTTCAGGTGGGATTCGAACTGCAAATGGAAGATAGTTGCTTTTTATCAATACACCAACTGAGAAGCATTACTTGTGAGAACAGTAAAATGGAAATATAAATAAAAATAAAAAAAACTACTTTTCGTTGTTTCTCAATTATGGCCAATTTTTTAGAAATATTTCTTAAAATTAAGAAGTCAGAAACGAGAATAGTTGTCTTATATTATATTTGAAAACATATTCTTATATTCCATTTCTTTGTATAAAAATTATTATTATTATTATTATTATTTGGCCATTTCAATATAATATAAATTCAAGGGACTATAGTTAAGGTTTATTAAAAATGGAAGGGCTAGAATTCAAGAAACAAAATTTAACATTATTATAACTTTAAAATTGCAAAAATTGCTATAGAAGTTATTGTCGATTACAGTGTCTTCCAACGCAAGGGTACGGAATTTTACCATTAAACCCTTAAATATTAGAATAGTAAAACAGTAAAACCCTTAAAAATTGCAATATTTGAGGGTTTTAATAGCAATAATTTTGTTCGTTTAAGGTATTACTATTTGGTTAGTTAGGGGTATCTTCTAGAAACACTTCATCAAATTGAAAAGAATTAACTTTCCCTCTTTTTGAATTTCAAACAATAATGAGTAGAAGATTGAAAAATAAAACACCAAACAATTATTATTTCAACTATTTTGTCACGCATTTGTAGAATCCATTATTATATATTTAGTAAAAACAAAAAGATAGCACCCTAAACAACATGTTGCCATTCAAGATCACTACACAAAAACGCTTAAGGTAATATTTTATCTTTCAACTGATTCAAGTTTTTTTCACCGATAACATTGATAGATATCTGTGAATAAAAGCCTATCACGAATAGACTACTTCAATGATCGATAGACTTTTATCACTAATAAACTTTGATTAAGTGATATATGATAGTAATCTATATCTCTTTAGAATTCATATTGTGTGCAAATTATTTTTAAAAAGAGACCATTATTACCATCGAAGGAGAATATGAATAAATCATTTTACTTGTGAGATTTGGAAGCTTTTTCCTCTTCATTTAGTCAACTGCGAATACTAACTCAAAAATAATTGCAAATAATACAAAAAGGAAAAATTACCTTTTTAGTTTCCAAATTCAAGTTTTAAATATGTAACTTTTTGGTCCTCAAGTTTATAAGAATAGGTCTATTCGGTCCTTATATTTTCAAAATGTACCTTTTTAATCCCTGAGTTCTTTAAAATAGGATTAAAAGGTCCCTCAAATAATTTATTCTTGTTATTTTAAAAAATTATATGACATTTTAAATTAGAGGAATAATTTTTAAATTTTCATCTCCTCTCTAAAACTATTTTTTTCTAATTTTAAATATCATATAATTTTTTAAAAAAAATCCAAGGAAAAAAAAATTTGAAGGACCTTTTAAATCTATTTTTAAAAACTCAAGGACCGAAAAGATATATTTTGAAAATCCAAAGACCAAATGGAGGTACATTTTTAAAACTCAGTGACCGAACGCACATATTATTTAAAATTTGAAGACTAAAAATGTAATTTTTCCACATAAGAAAAAAAACAACAAGTACTAACAAATTTCAAAATAGAAATAGAGAGAAACACAACAAGCTTTGAATTTCAGCTTGGTTTTCCAAGCTTTCTAGCTCCATTTATACCTATATAGGAAGTGGAGTATGATGATTCAAGAGTCTAAGATTAATTACAAGTCTATCACTAACTATCACCAATAGACTTCTATCAATTCACTAGTAGTTTATCTCTATTATAAGTCTATCAATGACACCAATTTATCTCTATAAAAGACTATCAAATTGACGAGGTCTATATCAATAATGGACTAAACAACAACTTTCTTGTGTTCATATCACGAATGATGACTAAGGATAAACATTGCTATTTAATACACTTCCTTTTCCATTATTAGGAACAGAAAATAGCAAAGAAATGTCCAACCTAACCTCTTCGAGAGGTAGCTTGGAGGTGGTTGGTTTCATGTAGTTTTCTTTTTACAAAAGTAGTATCCTTACCTTACATATATATATATTATATACACGGATAAACAACAATATATCTATCAGAAATGATGATATGGCTAAACATTTCTTCTAAACTTTGGGGAAATTAGTCATAAAAGTTGTTGAAGAGGAGAAGACAATGAAAATGTTTGAGCAAACAGATAAAGACGATGAAAGTTTTTGAAACACTATGGCAAAATGAATCGAGGATGAAAGTTGGGTGTGAATAATGAATTTGGGCTATAGTCATTGGATTTTTTAGTCTTTTTATATAGCTAGACTTATTTTATGTCATATTTGCAAAATGTTTATATTGTGCTATAATTTTATATCATTATTTTGAACATGATTACCATTTATGCGATCAATCCACTAAAAAAGAAACTATATACTATAATATATATATATATATAAAAAGATATTATTTTTATTTAGAGAATCTCTTGTTATTTTCTAGCATGAGATAATGTGGCCTATAAATAGGAGATAGTAGGATGAAATTTCTCAACATACTATAATATTATTAGAGATCTCTTATTATATCTATAAAGGGTGTTTAAAAAAAAAGTTATATAATGTGTATTACAAATGCTTTTAAAGCTTGATAGACATCTTTTTATTCTATTTGACAAAATTCATTGATATAATTTTTTTTAGCACAATAAATATAGTTTGGAAGATTTGAACCTATAATTATAGAAGAAGAGCTACATACCAACTACCGTTGAATTTTGTTGGCTAATTAATATAATTTATTACTAGCAATTGTTACAATATTTACAACATTTCTTCTAAAGATATCTATCACATTTATTTAACTTATAATGAATCCTCATTTTAAAAATAAATACACTCAACAAGCCTCAAGCCTTACTTATAGAGTAAAAAAAAAGTATCGATCCCTTATTTTCTTTAACCAACGTAAACTAATTACTATAGTGAAATTTCAAGGAAGGTTTTTACCTCCAAAATTAGTGAATAGTTTACAAAAAGTGCACTTTCATACATCCACTTATAGTATATTTGAGGGTAATTTTGAAATTGTTAAAATTATTTTTATCATTTTTAAAAATCACTTTTAAGCACGTCTTTTATCACTTAAAATTATTTTAATATTTAATTTTACACTTATAAATGTAATTTTCAAATTGATAAATGATTAAAAACATTTTTTTAAAGTATATTAAAAACAACAAAAGTGATTTTAACCATTTAAAAATCACTTTAAATGACTCATTTTCCACTTTTATTTGTAGGGAAATTAAATTTAGAGTGGTGGATGTGTAGGATGAATGTGGATACCATCCATTCACTTACCTCCAAGCTTTTGAATAGTGAATGTTATGATGATGATGTTAACTCCCATTAAGCATTGTACAACTATCATTTAAACCATAGGTGTCAATTTTTTCCTTTTCTTTGTGAGACAAAGCACTTTTGACTATAAAACTCGGTTGACTTCAAAAGAATCAGTATCACTTAGGATCATTTCATCTTAATATTCTCTTAAGTTAAGTAATATCTTTCATTGTTTTTAAAAATAATCTTTTGTTGAGATGCATCGTTTGTTTTAATTTTGCAAAATGGTTTTTTTTTTTTTTTTTATAATTCTTTTGCGATAACTTTCGATATGCAATCTTGTCGACACAGTCTCATTCTTCTTTGAAATGACATGCATAGATAGCATTACAATAATTACAAGTGGATAACAAAACAAATAAATATAATCAATAGGTGGAAATGGTTGTGAAGCATATTTTCAAAAACCAAAAACCAAAAACTATTGTTATAAAATTTTGAAAAACTAAGACACTTTTTGGTTTTTAGTTTTTAGTCTATAAACACCTCTTCTACTTCTAAATTTCTTGGATTGGTATGAAAATTAATAAAAAAAATTAATTTTAAATAACTGTATTTTGTTTTCAGAATTTGGCTAAAGAATTCTACTCTTATACTAAAAAAATATGCAAAGTATAGTAAGTATTTTCCCAAATGATACCCAAATGAGTATCAAATGAGGCTAAAAAAAAATAGATTTTTAAAAATAAAAAATTTGAACTTCTAATTTTTTTTAATAAGATATGCTTTAATTAATTAAATTATATTCAAATTGGTTGAAAAAATTAGTTAGAAAAAAGAAAAATGCATATCCAATAATGCCCATCACCCCCACCCCCCATTAACTTTGCATAAAGTAAAGAAGAAAGAACCATCTTGGAATATTGGGTGAAGTCCACTCTCAAATTGATTATGCCTTTGGACTAAGAAACTCATGTGATTAATTATTGCTTAAAATATCTTTATGTTTTTAGGTTGGTTCAATTTTAGCGTCTATATTTTCAGTTGTCTAATTTTAGTCCTTACATTTCAATCAATTTTAAATTTCGTCTTTTAAAGTTATTATTATTTTTTAATCAAAATTGGTTAAATAATTATAATAATAATAATAAGAGAAAATTACTTTTTTTAGTCTCTAAGTTTTGAAAAATATGTGTGTTTGGTTCATGAGTTCTAAAAATGTAACTTATTAGTCCTCAAGTTTTAACTAATAGGTGCATCTGGTCCCTTAATTTCTAAAATGTATCTTTTTAATCCCTGAATTTTTAAAGAATGGTTTAAAAAGACTTTGAAGTATTCTTTAATTTTAAAAAATAATTATATCATATTTATATTTAGAAAAAAATATTTTTTAAAACTTCAAGAGAGGAGAGATAATTTTTTAAAATTATTTTTCTAATTTAAAAACGTCATATTATTATTTAAAGTAATAATAAAAATTATTTGAGGGATCTTTTAAGCCTATCTTAAAAATTTGGAAACTGAAAAGATATATTTTGAAAACTTAGGAAACCAAATGTACCTATTCTTAAAAACTTGAGGACTAATGCGTTTTGAAAACTTAGGGATCAAAAACACCTATTCTTCAAAACTCGCGGATTAAAAAAGTAATTTTTCCTAATAAAAATTTCCATCCAAGAAATTAGTATAATATGTGAATATGTTTTTAAAATATATAGGAAAAATGCTAATAGATAACAAAAAGTTTTTAAAAATCAATAATAACCAACCACATAGACTAAATCTTTATTGAAAGTATAAAAACTAAAATTGAACAATTAAAAATACAAAAACTAAAATTCAACGAAGTTTAAAATATAGAGACGAAAATAATATTTAATTTTAATTATTTTATTGGAGAAAGAGACACACACCACTAGGTTTGTAATAAAAAAAAAATAATAATAATAAAATCTTTGGATTCACCGACTTTGAGAGTGCTTTTTTACGGCTTTAAAGTATTTTGTGAGAAAGTATTTACAAAGTGTTTTTGACTTCATTGAGAGCTTGATTGAAAAGTATTGTTAAGAGTTTTAGACTCAACATCACATAAGGTATATGATTATTATTAAACTTTCTTTTTTTAAGGATTTATTATTTAGTTTTTATTGATAAATACACTCTCAAACAAATCTTTGATGGGTCACAATGACACTTGATTTCCAAAAAAAAAAACAAATCTTCCCAACTCACTATCTAGATTATGCCAAAAGGTTCTATAAGCAATCATTCTTTCTTTGGCCTTTTAACCTTAATCCTCTCTTCCAATCTTCTTGCCTAACACCATAATCTATTAGTGACATGAAGTTTTTGCCTACCTTTGCCACTTCATTAGTTGCCTCACTCATTCTTCTATCTCATTTTTTTTTTCTTTTATGCAAGCTACTTTTACTTAACTTAATTATGTGATATTGGCTATATATATTTTGTTTAAGACTCCTGTTTCTTTTGCTACTTGGGCTATTTTAAAATTGTCTCAGAGGTTGTTCTTCAAGGTGTCAACTCTGCATAATATTTCTTTCCTTATTTAGATTATTTTGCAAATTATTTTCTTTGGGATGTTTTTCTTTTTTGTGGATTGTCTATTATTTGTGGGAATATTTTCCATATTTCCGTTGTGCTATTTAAGCATAAGAAGACCTTTCGCTAGGGTTGCTGCATATATTATTTTGGGAGATCATTGTTTGAGTTTGACAAAATTCTTTCTACATTATGCTGAATTGAAGAAGGATTTGTTCTTTGAGTGTGGTGACATGTTCTTCACATTGTTCTTTTAGTGGATGTTTCAATAGTACGAAGTTCTGTTCGATCTTAGGAGAACTTTAAGACAAAATTGATTGAGAAAGATTTCTCTATACTTAAGGGGAGTCTGAGCCATTATTCAATGAGAATGAAGTTCTCAAGATTTATGGGAGTCTAAGTTCTCATATGAAGGGAATTCACAAGAAGGAGGAAAGATATATCTTTAAATAAGAGGGAGTCTAACACACTTAAGGGGAACCTAGGTGTTGTACCACTAATATTCATGCACCTAGGGGGAACCTAAGCCTAAGTGGGAGGGAGTTTCACACCTAGGAGGAGCCTAGGTGATTAGCTAAGTTAGGCTCTACGCGTGTCATTGTGATTGTTGTTATATACAGATAAGTACAACGTTGTAATCGCTTAACTTTTACATATTAGTGGATTATCTTTCCCATGCACACTGCCCCCAGACGTAAGTGATTTTCACCGAATTGAGTTACCAATTCTCGTTGTGTTTAGTTTTGATTTACTATTTGCTTCTTTGTTGTTGTCTCTGACTATGCTAGGGTATATTGTGTGACATTTGCGTTTAGTTTGTTGAATCATTTCCAAAATTTTAACTTAGGTGCATAATGCATCAATGATCTAAAGCTCGTTTTTGTGAAAAAAAAAAATTAGAGAGCTTGTGCTTAATAATAATCAAATGCAATGAAAAATAGAATAAAATTATCTCGTAAAAATAGTCGACATACATGCTAACACATATAAAACCAAATAAGACCAAGCAAACTTGGTACTTTATTGCTTGGACATACTATAATTTTGTCAACGCGTGCTTTAGAAAAATACTCAATCATCCTTATGGTTAGGCATAAGGATAGTATTAGAAAGTTTCAATTGGTCCATTGGTTTAGTAAAATTTCACAAATTGGCCCAAATCAAGCATGTTGATTTCTTTTTTGTTTCTCTCTTTTTTCACTTGATAATGAGTTAATATTTTCTATTCTAAGGTTAACAAGATAAATGACAGCATTTAAAAAATATATTGTTTGAAAATGGACTAAAACAATATTATCTTGCAAAAAAAAAAAAAAAGACTAATTTTATATTTTAGTATAAATTAATGGTTATACTATGACGAAAACACCCTCAACTAAGATTTTACAATCTTGTTCCGTACTACCTCAATGCCTATGACTAGGGGATGATATAAAAACAAATCTAAGTAAATATAAATAAATTGTGGAGGCCGAACATATTGATAGAATGTGTCTACACACCTCTATAACTAGTATATCTACACTTCACCATAGAGTGTATGTATACCCTAATTAACTCCAGTCTATAAGGACAATCCTTTGATATGTATAGGTGAGAGTGACCAGATCATTGACTCAATGTGCCTACCATTTTGGAATTTGTCTAAGTAGTAAACTGAGAACATATCTTCACAAGATAAAATTCTTTCATTCTCATCTTTAGGGTAAGTAGATAAATTGCTGCCTTAAGGGCTGATTCTGAGTCTTGAACAAAGAGGCCTCACCCTCTCACTGGCCCGAGAAGGGTTAATTTATAGTTAGACTGTAAACTGTTTGTTTATTAGAGGGATTGGTGGTACTTAAGGAGTTATATGTAATTACATGTGTAAAACGGTAATTTGACCCAACTATAATTACGAGCAATTTGTAAAAGATCGACTTACTATTGACTGGTTATATCCGTGGACGCAGAAATATATCTATAATGCAAAAAGTGTAATTGTAAGTCTTTAGTGGAGTGACCTACAATTAATTAATAGTGATTAATTTAATTAAAGAGTTTAATTAATTAATCTCATATCATTGAAGCTTCTAATCTATATAGGTCCATAAGGTCCCCTCGATAGTCATTAAGGGTTTGAATAAGAATCAGTCATTTTGGATTAATTTGAAATATTCAGATTAATGAGGTGATAAGTAAATCATCCAACCTACGGTCCAATCAATTGGGATACATTATTTTGACAAGTGGAGTTCCAAAAACTATAAAAAGAACTTTCTAGTTCACTTACACGTTGAGGTAGTTATCCATCTTCCATACTCTCTCACATAAGTTACGTGAAATAGAAGAAGAGGGGTGGTTATGTTTTGGCAGTGAAATTGAGTGTGTGAAAAATTTTCTCCCAATAAGAAGAACTCTTTCTCAATCTCTCCTTCCCTCACCAAAAACCAAGAGAACCTACAACTTCTTTTGATTCTTCCTGAGAATAGCTAGGAGGACCTTTTTGGTGGTGTCTCAAGAAGCTCTATGTATTTTTTTGTTCAAGGAAGTGTTCTTGAGAAGAAGAAAATCCTACCAAAGAAAATGGTCTTCAAAGGTATAGTTTTTCTTACTCAATTACTCTTATAAAGCATGATAGTTTCCATTGTTTATCCATGTTTCTAGCTCTCTGACTTTTAAGTCTTCAATAATGAAAAGAATTGGTACAAAGCGATAATTCGCTTTCGCTGAGAATCTAATTCCTTCAATAGTGAGACATGAAAAAGTAAAAGATGTGTGGCAATTTATCGACCGGAGTATAGTAATATAAGAAGGAAAAGATCACTATTTTGCAAAAGCGGGACGGGAGTTTTGGTTTCTCGGTCATAAGGTATAGTCCTCTAGGGTTGCTTTAATTCTAAATACATAAATATGTCATAGCTAGGTATAAATGAAAAAAAAAAAAAAAACTCTTAAAAATATCATTGAGTGAGGAGTATATATGTGAATCAGATGATTTATGCAAACGTCAAATTGAGAGTTGAAGTCAACTTCCTTTCATTTACCATCTACTAACATCCTCACTATTACTTCACGCGCCCAACAGTGAATATACACAAACTAATTAATGAAACTCAGTTTTTTTCTTAAAAATAATACTAATAATAAAACTAAAATTAAGAAAAGAAAAAAAGAGAGAGAAAAATGGAGTCCATGTCTTGGTTGGTGCTCCTACAAATAGGCCTTTTCCAATTCCCATTTCTCTTCACTTTCTATCCATTTCTCTAATTGCCAATGGCTCCCCCTTTTCGAAATTCCTGTCTCTTAATTCTCCTCCTCGCCACGGCGGCGGCGGCCATGGCGGGGAGAAAAATTGGGGATTTAGGTCTGGAATTGGAGGCGGATGAAGCACGGCGGAGGGAGGCTGATAGAGTCACCGATTTGCCAGGGCAGCCGCCGGTGAACTTCCACCACTACGCCGGCTATGTGAAGCTCCGTCCAGAGCAACAAGAGGACCAAAAGGCATTGTTCTATTGGTTCTTCGAAGCCCAAGACCAAAACGACGTCACTTCAAAGCCCCTCGTTCTTTGGCTCAACGGAGGTTCGTTTTTTTCTTTTTCTTTTTCTTTTTTTTTTCCTTTTTTTTTTTTTAATTTTTAATATTGTTTTTCTTCAATTGGTTGCTTCTTTCTCTGGTTTTGGTACTTCCCATTCCCAGTAGGTAGGTACTACCACTTCAAGAAGAAACCATTTAAAAAATTTCAAAAATTGTTTTATTTTAACTTATTTAAAAAAATATATATTTCTTTTTTTTCTTTTAGTGCAATACCATTTTCAATTTTAGACCAATATTTGTTGAAACGTTAGACAAAAGTTGCACTCACTTGTAATGAAATATTTGAAACAAATAGGTAATTTTAAAAACAAAGGACAAAATGTGGGGCATTTGTCTCAATTATATTTATGTTCCACATTATTTAATATTTTTATATACTCATCATAAAAATTAAATAGGTTAAGAATTGGTTGATTATTATTATTATTATATATATATATTTGGAGGTTTAAATTTGAATATATATATATATTAGTTATTAAGATATTAAAACTATAAAATATCAATTTAAGTGTAGTTTAATGGAGTAAGATATATCTTACTCTCCATTGTTGAACTCAAAAAGCAAAAAAAGTAAAAGTCATGTCTTGATTGATAAAATTTGATTTTTAATTTTTGTTTTTTTTTTTTAAATTAAGTTTATAAGTCTAACTTCCAAAGTTCATTTGTTTTGTACTCCATTTTTTATAATCGTTATAAAAAAATTGAAGTCAAATTTTAAAAATTAAAAATGTAAGTTTAAAAGTTTGTTTTTCTTTTTTAAATATAACTTAAAAATTCAAAATGTAAAATCAAAGTTTAAAAATGGTGAACAAACAAGTAAGATCTCCAAAAATAGGAGACTAAAATATCTATGAGACCTAAAAGATTAATAATTTCTTTTAAAAGTTTTAGGTTCAAATCATGTTCGATTTAAATTGTATTTTTTTTTTCAAAAATCCAAATTGTAATTTAAAAATAAATAAAAAAAAAGATTGAATTAGTCTTTATCAAAATAGAATTTTGAAACTCTATTCCAATAAAACTATAAAGTTAAATTAAATTGGAGAAATTATTAGAGATATTGTTTATAGCTGATAGCTTATGATAGCTTCATGGGCGGATTCTATAGATTAGGGGCTAACCGCCTAAAAAGTTTCTCCGAAAATATATTGGGCATATAATTTAATTCGTTTTAAATTAAATTAAAAAAATCATGTAATTTCAATTTTTATTTACAATAAATATGAAATTAGATTATAATTTTATCCTACATTTTTTTGTCTTTTTTTTTTTATGCCTATTTCTTTTGTTTTTATTTTTACTTTTTCTCTTATTATATAATAAGTTATTGCTAACTTTTAAACTTTTTTTTTCCTTATCTTTCTAACTTAACTTTCGGTTTTAATGTGATTATATAATTTTCTAGCTTTATATAACTTTAATTTTTAACTATAATTTTAAATTTAATAATATTCACTATTGCAATTAAATTAATTATAACAACCATATTCTTTTTTCCTTTTTGTTTTCCCCTAAAAAGCTAACCTTAAAAGAATTTTATTAAAATAATTAAGAAAAAATACGTTGTTAGTTCTAAGTTTTGCGTCTAATTTCTATTTGGTCCATAGGTTTTAAAATGTTGCATATTTAGTCCTGAAGTTTTGATTTTGGTTTCAATTTAGTCCAAAGGTTTCAAAATGTTATAATTTTACCATTCACATTGAGTTTTATTTCAATTTGGTCCTTATATTTCAAGATTTACATTTTTAACAATGATTTTTTACTAAATATTAATTTTTTATCTTTAGTGTTAATTGTATGTTAATAAATTTAAAATAATTAACTTAATTATAATTAATTAAATTTCACTATTTTTCATCACTTTTAAAATAAAAATTAAAAAATTCACTTCATAATTATTTTAAATCAATTTATAGACATAGAGTTAATGATTTAAAGTGAATTTTTAAAAAAAAAAATAATTGAAGTTAAAAATATAAAATCTTGAAATCTAAAGACTAAATTGAAACAAAACTCACATCTTGAGAGTAAAATTGTAATATTTTGAAACTTAGAAAACTAAATTGAAACCAAAATAAAAACTTAAGAGCTAACCGTTTGAAACCTAAGCACCAAATAAAAAATAGATTCAAAACCTAAGACCAAAAAGATATTTATCCCTAGATTATTTGTCCTCTATTCTTTTATAAGAAATTATGTTTGGCCCCAAACAGTTATCCACTTCTGAATCCACTCTATGGTAGCACAATCAAACCTACTTTCTTAGGCCATTAGAGCAATTAATCTAAAAAATTACGATTTCTAAGCTTATTCTGTAAGCAACTTTGTCAATTTTATAAATAAAAAAATTCATTATCTAGAGAATCAGATATAAAAATCTTAGAGTTGGTTTGGTAGTGATTTTGGTTTTTTTCTTTCTTATTTCTCGTTTCACGTTTTTCAGTTTTTTTTTTTTTTTTCTTATTTTAATAATGAAAAGCATATCAAATATAGTTATGTTTTTCATTAAATATAAAGACTTTTATGTTATATTTATTTTAGATGTCCATCATGCAATTTAGAAGTAAAAAAATGATAAAACAAATAATTTAATATGTATATTAAAAAAAATAGAAAATAATAATAGGAAGCAAGAAACTTGATTTTGTTGTTTCAAAAATTTCAAACACAATTTTGAAAAATACAAAACAAACGAACATGACTAATGTCAAAGGAGATTTAAACCTCCAACTTTAGAAAAACATATAAGTTATTGCTAACTCATAGTCATTTAGATAAGTCTCATATTTTTTTTTAAAATTACCCTACCCATAAAAACAACGTAGGTTACACAAACCAAAGTTTTCTAGTACATGAAAATTTTTTACCTAAAGAAAATGGATTTTATACACTACAATATACTCAAATTTAATAAAAGATTGTTTTCAAATATAACAAAATAAATCAAACAAAATATCACCGTTTATCAGTAAATTGATAGACAATTATAAATGATAGTAATTTTATCTATATATTTATCATGATGATACTTTGTTATATTTTAAAATATTTATAGTAATTTTGTCATATAAATAATTAAAAATCTAAAAATGATTGAGAAAAAAAAATCAAAACGACCAAAATGTCCTTAGAGGCTAAAAACAAGAGAGAAAGACAGAGAAGCCGTGCGCACGAGGGTGGCGCAGGGCGAAAGGCGAAAAGTCACGTGTCTGTCAACTAACGGACTTCTGTTCTTAAAAGACGTGTCAGTAATCATACAAAAATCCAACTTTATGAAAACAAGAGACAATATTCCATTTCGCCGTTAACTAACGGCCCCTTTAAATTCTGATTTTCCATTTCTCTCCTTGGACCCACCCTCCTTTTATCATCTCCATGGTTCACGATTTTCCTTTTTTTCTTTTTCCTTCTTTTTTTACTTTCACTTTTCATTTTAAAATAAAAACAGAAAAAAAAAAAAGAAAGAAAAAGAAGATCAGTGGTACTCTTTTTTTTCCTTTTCCATTCTCTTCTTTCTGTCGTTATTGTTATTTTTTTCCTTTGACAAACTTTTTTATTAGGTTTATTTACTACCTCTTAAATTTGGTTCATTTTTGTGTTTAAATTCTTATATTTTCAATTTTATCTCATTTTATTCATCCTCTCAATATTAGTTATTGGTTCTTAAATTTTTCAAAAGTGACCATTTTAGTTATGTTGATGCCAAATTAAATTTGTAATGTAGTGTAGAAAAGTCCTACAAAACAAAAAAAGAGTTTTGATGGCTAAAAAAATTAAATAATAGAGAATAAGTCAGAAATTCTAAATTACCTGTAATGATGGAGCTATTATGGTCATTTATAGCAGAGATCTAGGATTTACCTTAAATCTACTAGTATTAGGATATGAGATTTTCCTAATCTAATCCTAAACTAGATCAAATATTTTCCTATTTTATTTTATCTTATTTTATTTTATCTCACATTACCTTGATTTTTGACTTTATTTGGTCATATCAAAATTCACCCATAACAAGTTCTATAAAAATGAATGACTAAATTATTATTTTTAAAACTACAAAAATGGGCTTTGTTTCGTAACTTTTTTTTTTCGTTTTTTAAAATTAAGTCTATTTCTTTCACATTTCTTACAATGATTTGCATCTTTGGTTAAATTCGTAGCCAAACTTAAAAAAATAAATAAGTTTTTAATAGTTACGTTTTTTAGTGATCAAAATTTGGCTCGAAAGTACAATGAAAGTAGTATTTATAAGCTTAATTTTCAAAAACAAAAACAAAAAACAAAATCGTTATCAAATAATACCTAAAATAAACATTATAAAAATATAGAGATCAAAATGAATAAAAGTTAACAAGGCACTCTCTCCAAGATTTGGGACTAAAACATTAATTATCATGGTAAGAGATGATGGTAAAGTTTAGATTAAATATGTTTTAAAATATCTCAATATAATTAATATCTTATTTATGATCCAATTTTTAAAATGAGACTTTTTTATTAGTCGAATCTAGGAAGAGATTATTATATCTCGAGTCAATCCCATGCTCGTATTTAAATAGGATAAAGATATTCCTCCAAAAAAGAGAAAAAAAGAAAAAGAAAAAGAAAAAGAAAAACAAGACGATAAAATTAATAAACAAGATAGAATGGAGCAGTTTCTCTTGTGTTTATATTTAAACAATTATTTAATTTTTATTAGAAAAATGTTTTTTTTTTTTTTTAATTACATACAAGAAAAGCTACTCCAAATAATTTCCTTCCCTTACTTTTTATTGTTAAAATATGTTAATTCAGGTTCCAATTTGTTTTAATGCTTGTATTTTAATTAAATTTTATATATTTCTAAAATTTATAAGATGAATGTAACATGGACCAAACATTTTAAAAAAAAAAACGACAATAGATTACAACAAATATTATTTTAAAGGTTTATTGAAAATATATAGATTAAAATGAGATATTTAAAAGCATATAAACTAAAATAGAACAAAATCTATTAAAATAGTAGTAGAACAATTTTCCCTAACGAGCATTACATTTGACATATGAAATATATATATAAATTGAAAATAAATATATATGGTGAAAGTATATGACCTAAATGAATATATGTTAAAAAAAAAAATTAAAGATAAATATAAATATTATAAAAGTATAGGAAGGAAAATAGATTTTATGTTATTTATTTAATAATATTGATATTGTTGGCATTCAGGACCTGGCTGCTCGTCCATAGCTTATGGAGCTGCCCAAGAGTTAGGCCCCTTCCTTGTTCAGAGCAATGGGCAATTAAAACTCAATGATTTCTCTTGGAACAGAGGTACTTTAACTTAATCATTTCCTTTCATTATTAGTTTACTCTTTGATTTTTTTTTTTTTTTTTTCAAATTTTAGAAATGTAGAATATGTTTATCAACTTTCTGTGGTCAAGAAATAGATAATAAAACAACTTAATTCTTATTTTGTTCTGAAAGAATAAAAACTAATTGGTTATCGAACATTGCCTAAACTTTAAATTTTGTGTGAGGTTTGATGATTTTTTTTAAAAAAATACCGTGACCTATTAAACATAAAATTGAAAATCTAAGAACTTAATAAATATTTTTTAAAGTAGACAGATACTCATAAGAGTTGAAAGATGTATTAATTAAACACTTTGTTAAACTTATTTGATATTTTTACAAATGATACGATATTGTCCGTATAATAAAGTTGGAATCTACATTTACATAGTAATTAAATGAAATTGGGGTTTGTTCAGCTGCAAATATACTATTTTTGGAGGCACCAGTGGGAGTTGGATTCTCTTATACAAACAAATCATCAGATTTAGAAAAGCTTGGAGATAAAGTCACAGCTGAAGATTCTTATGCTTTTCTTGTTGGTTGGTTCAAAAGGTTTCCAAATTTCAAACTCAATGATTTCTATTTAGCTGGAGAAAGCTATGCTGGTAAATACATATATATATATATATATATATATATATATATATATATAGAGATTTTTTAATGAAAATTTATTTATTTATTTATTATTATTATTATTATTTGAGTATTTAATGGGCCAAAATTGAATTATTTAAATTCTTTTCTGTATGCCTAAAGGTCACTATGTTCCTCAGCTTGCTGACCTCATTCACGAAAAAAACCAAAATGCTTCCAAGGATACATTTATTAATCTCAAGGGTTTCATGGTAACGTTTCTACTCCTTTCATTTTTTCCTTTTTTTTTTTTTAGCTAAACTATAAACAAATATTCTTATTATTTTAAAAAGTTGCAATAGTATGTCATCACCTTTCATAAAGATTTGAAAATAATATTTGCTCGTTTGGAGTAGAAACGGTATGGTAGTGACTTAAAAAGAGTGGTAGCGACCTTAAATTTTTTTTTTTTCTAGGGAATTGTCACATAATTATGAATCTCAATTCTCATTCTTAATTATAAAGCATTTTTATTTCGATGGTAGTTTTGAAACATTTATGAAAGGGCGAGGGTTATGTTGCAACTTTTGAAAAGATACAGATATTTTAAACAATTGGTAAAGTGTAGGGATATTATTATTATTATTATTATTATTTAACATTTATTTAATCTTGTTTTTAGTTTTTGAAATTGGCTTGGATTTAAAAATATTTATAAATAGAAGCTACCGAAATAAATAAATAAAAAAATTCATAGGTGTTTATAAACTTAATTTAAAAATTAAAAAAAAAAAAAAAAAAAAAAACTAAAAGCCACTCTTTTGTTTTTGTTTTGAAGATTAAGCTTAAATTTTCTGTAATTTTCTTACAATAATTTGCATTTTCCTTAAGTATATAAGAATTGAATTCTAAGCCAAATTTCAAAAACAAAATCTTTTGTTTAAAATTAGGTTTTGTTCTTAAAAACATTGATACAAAGTGGAAAATTTATTTATAAGTAGAATGAGAGTTTATAAACTTAATTTTTAAAAACTAAAAACCAAATAGTTATCAGACAAAGTCTAAATAATTATCCAACAATTTATTAGTTTTTGACTCTACATCATCTTAAATTATTTTTTTCTTTTTTTTTTTTTTTTTATATTTTCCAATACAAACGTTAAAAAATCCTCATTTTTGTATTTGATAATTTGAAATACCTTTTTAAACCGGTAATTCAATATACATTTTATAATGCAAATTAAATTCAAAACTTCACACCATAACTTAAAAGAACGAAGAAGATAGAAAGATTATTATTAATCATTTTGGTGTGTAATGTTTATAAATATTGGAAAATAATAAATAATTTTGATGATTATTGAAATCAGATTGGGAATGGTGCGATGAACGAGGAAACAGATTCAAAGGGAATGGTAGAGTATGCATGGAGCCATGGGATAATTTCTGATAAACTATACCACAACATAATGACTGAATGCTCCTTCACACCTGATTCCAACTCTACTAACCAAACACCCACTCATTGTGAAGAACATGCCAGAGGCTTTGCCTTAGCTTACTCTGACATTGATATTTATAGCATTTATTCTCCTATTTGTCTCTCTTCTCCTTCTCCTTCTTCTTCTTCTTCTTCTTCTAGGTTCACCTTTTCAACCCTTCTCGCTCTTTCTTCTCCAATCTTTTCCATCCACGTAAGTTCTTCTATTTTGATTTCGACTTTTTTTTTTACTACATCCTTAAACTACGTTCATCTTTTTTTGTTAAGAGTCATCATTGATTAGTTGAAGTCGATTTTTTTTTCTTTAAAAAAACAAAAGAAAACTGATAATCTCACTAGATGGAGCTATCGCCAACCATGGCCGGTTTTTCAAAAGTTGATCCCAAACTGACAGAGTCTGTTTCCCAAAAATGAAAACCAACGATTAAGCCAACTGATTATTAGTTAGTTTGGTCTGTTTAGGGTTTTTCTTATAAAACATGTACATATATATTAATAAAGGATGTTTTCAAATATAGTAAAATGTGATCAGTGTTTATTAGTACTCCACATTCATAGACTACTATCATCTATTATTGTCTGTCTATTAATGCCTGTTATGGATAAATAGTGATATTTGCTATATTTAAAATATTTTCAGCAGTTTTGTCATTTAAAATAATTTATCTATTAGTAACTATTCCTATTTTAAAAAATAATAGATGAACGTAGATCAATTGTTTTCCATAATTGTTATATATATATATATATGTACTTTCATTTTTATTTATTTTTTATTATTATTATTATTATTATTTTGTTTATTGTACTCCATATAAGTTTTTTCGGTTATTGCAATTTTAAAAATTGACCACCTTAGTCATTTTATTTTCAACACTTCATTCACTAAATTTTCTTAAATCCTAGCCATAAACTTGTATTACTGAAGGGTGTCTATTGTTGCAATTACGAATCAAAATGGTGGAATATTGAAAAATTTGTAATTAAATTTGTATTGTGTTTTAATTGTGAGTGGATAATGATGATTGAACAGGAGTTATGGCATAAACTTCCATTGGGGTATGATCCATGTACTGAAGGTTATGCAAATAAGTTTTTCAATAGAGAGGATGTTCAAAAGGCTCTTCATGCTAATCTTACCAAACTCTCATATCCTTATACTCCTTGCAGGTATTTCTACACCTTTTACATTCATTTTACTCCCAAAAACTTTCATTTTTAATTATTCTATTTTGGTTCTTAAGTAGTCCTCAAATCGTTACTTTTCTATCTTACGTCTGTTTAACTTCTTGTTTGTCTTTAATTTATTTGCTTTAAAATTATGCTCATATTAACGTACTTGTTACTATAACTGTAGTTACATCATTAATATATCAATATTAAAATAAAAGTTATTTTGTAGTTTAAATAAAAAGAGATATTTTTAAAAATTTTAGGACCAAAACGAAGTCGAGAATCGTTTTCTATTTGTTTGCTTTTGCTATTTAATATTAAGCTTATAAACACACACTTTTGTCCGTAAGTTTCTTTGTAGTGTTATCCACTTTCTACCTATGCTTTCAAAGACCAAGTCAAGTTTTGAAAAGTGACAAAAATTAAAGCGTAATATTTTTAAAAAGTTTGTTTTTGTTTGTTGAATTTGACTAAAAATAATTCGAGTGTTTTTTTCTTTTTCTTTTTTTTTTTTTTTTTTTTTTTTTGAGAAATGTAAGAACTATAGTGCATAAATTTGGAGAAAAAACAAGTCTAAAATTTTATTATTAAATCATTATCAAACTTGGTCTAATTAGATTCCAAATAGAATCAAACTTAGACCAAAATAGGATTTAAGCTCGGTATTATTTATCAAACCATATAAGGTGTTTTAGTCTTTATAAACTAATTTCTTACAAACCACATACCAGATACCTAAGAATAGTAAGCTAAAATTTATATGTTTAAATAGCTAATTATGTTAGCAAAAACTTTCCACCCCTGCAATAGAAATAATAAGTAGAAAAATAAGATAAAGAAAAACAAAAGTAATAAAGCAGAAAATATAAGAATTAACGTAAAAAAAATTCAAAAACCAAAAAACCACAAATTAGAAAATTTCAATCACACATAAATCTCTACTCAACCACAATTTAAAAAAAAAAAAACGCTCTATCAAAGCTTCATATCACTCGTACTCGTACCTTTTTTCTGACTCTCAAACTACATAATACAAAGAAAAATTTAACTTGAGCTAGTACACTCAATTTTAATGTGTGTGTCTAATTGAGATAATTAAAACCAAAAGACGTAGGTCTGTTTTACACGGTTAGAAACTTTTTACTTCTTTGAATTTTTTAAACGTGGAACAACCATATTTTTTTCATGAAAATTCAATAAATTTTACTTAAAATACTATATTTTCGATAATAAAAAATTGATAAGAATTAGGACGGAAGAAATGAAATGAAATGTGCATTAAATATTGGGGTTGGGAAGGAGAATTAAAGAGAGAGTGTGTGTGCAATGAATAAGAGCATGTGTTGAATGATTGAACTTCAGATTTCCCTTCTACCATTGCCATTAAAATCATCTTAATCAATTTTCTGAATCCTCTCTGTCTCTCTATTCGCATCACCCCATCTTTTTTCTATTTTCTTTTTTCTTTTTCTACAAAAATAAAACAACCAAAACAAAATGCTTCACAAAATCTACACACACACTCATTCTTATATATATATATTTATATATTATTTAAATTTCACCTTCTCTGTGTTTGGAATACATTTTCAAGTGTTTAATTTAAAAAATAAGTCATTTTGGAAAGATTAGAGTGTTTGGAACCACCAAAAATGAATTTTGAAGTGTATTTTAAACTGTTTTTATCAAAAGAGTTTAAATAAAAATAAAAAATAAAAAAAGATTTTTTTTCTTAAAAAAAACATTTTGTTCCCAAGTCAATCCAAACTTGCAAGAAAAAGTATTTTGATCTTTGTTACTTTTATTTTCGATGTCATTTGAAAATTGGTCATTTTATAAGATGTAAAAATGAAGCTATATAAAGTAATTTTATAGAATTCAAGTAATAAAAATTAAGGCTCCATTTGGTAATCATTTTGTTTTTTGTTTTTGTTTATAAAAATTAAACCTATAGACACTACTTCCACCTTCAAATTTCTTCATTTGTTGTCTAGTTTTTATTTAAAAAATAAGCCAAAATTTGAAAACTAAAAAAAAGTAACTTTTAAAGTTTTGTTTTTGTTTTTGGAATTTGACTAAACATTCAACCATGGTAGTTAAGAAATATGCAAAATCTTTTAAAAAAAATAATAATAATTACCAGATGAGACCTAAAATATTGTTTTAAAAAAGTTTAGAAGCTAAAATAGGCATTTTAAACTTTAGATTAAACACTATTGTTTTCCTTTTTTAGGTTTTGATGAGTAATAGAAGTATTTTCGTGTTAGTTCCCTGTCCCTCATTTTTCAGATTTTTCCTCTCTTTAATTCTTTTTCCAAAATATTATTTTGTCATTTTTAACTTGTAATATCATCAAACAAGAATGAATGAATAAAAAAATAAAAATAAATAAATAAACACTATAGAAAACGTTGCAATATTACTCGTGAATCTTTCATAAACTAAACATCTTAAATTACTAATGAAGTACAAATCCTTTACAATTTTAGATAAAAATATAAACTTGAAACGATGTGGGAATGACTAAAAATTTTTAAATAATTTACGTTAAATAGCAATTTTGAAATCTTTACGAAAACTCGAAGTATAGTTTTGAACAAAGGTTAATATTTTGGGATAGTTTCTACTATTTAAAAAATAAAAATAAAAAAATACTCACCAACTGTTATTATGTTTTATATATTAAATTATATATGGAGAAACAACAAACCGGAAACATAAATGTCAACAATATAAAAACGAGATCTAAATCTAGAATTTTTTTTTTTTTTTTTTTTTTTTCTTCTTCAATGAATAATAATGTTGGTTGGTTTTTGTGGAAAGTGGTGTGATTCAGCGGTGGACTGACTCAACTAGTTCTGTGTTGCCCACCATTCACAAGCTTCTCAATGCTGGTTTCCGTATTTGGGTGTATAGGTAATTATTTCATTCTTAGTCCAATTTTTTATTAATTTGTAATGTTTTCTGGGAGTGTTCAAAATATGAATAAATGATTAAATAATGTTTTTCGGCGGATCCATTCTAAGAACTCTCTAAAGTTTATGCTTACGTGGCTTTGTGCATTCATATGTTTGATGAGCTCTTGCTAATTTTCTCACGAAGTATGTGAGTGAGAACAAAGGACTCGTGTTGATTTGTAGGATAGTCTTCACTCTTAGAAAAATAGTTCAAGACAAATAAGAATGGTGCTACTAGATTGAAGGAGATGCATAGGGAGAAAATATAAAAAGAACGGAAAATAACTTCATTTCAACCGCAATAGAGGTAGAGGATCGAACTATCACATTTTGAAATAGTAATAGTTGTCTTGTTATTTCACTTATCTCTATGTTCGAGTTTGGCAGAAGATGAAAGATATGTTAATATTTTCAAAACAGCTTAAATTAGAAGGTATTTGAAACTGACCTGATAATAATAATTTTGCAGTGGAGACACGGATGGACGAGTACCGATAACATCGACGAGATATACCATAAACGAAATGAAGTTGGAAATAGAAGAAGACTGGAGGGCATGGTACCACAAGCAACAAGTGGCTGGTTGGGTTCAAACCTACAAGGGAGGGCTCACCTTGGCTAGTGTAAGAGGGGCAGGCCATCAAGTCCCTATGTTTGCTCCTCAACAATCACTCTCACTTTTCTCTCATTTCCTTTCTGCTAAGACTTTACCTTCCACTCGGTCTTAATTTCTCGAGAGTCAAATCAGATTTGATAACCATTTTGTTTTTAAAAAGACATAAGATTAATACTCGTTTAATAAATTTTTGTTCATGTGGTTAAAATTAATGCATGTTGGCAAAACATTCAAGTCAAACTTCATTGACTAAATGTAGTTCTATATATATATATATGTCCAACAATGCTTTTGTTTGTTTGTTTAGGTAAATTCAGAGGGGTGTACTTAAATATAACTAATAATACTTTTGTTTGTTTAAAAAGAAAAATATTATTATATTTTGAAAATTTTGAAGAATATACTTTAAAAATTTTATTAACATGCTTTAAAGAAAATATTAGGTTAAAATATCATCTTAGTCCATGCACTTAGAG
The DNA here is from genome assembly GCA_031780015.1 of Citrullus colocynthis. Lineage (NCBI taxonomy): Eukaryota > Viridiplantae > Streptophyta > Magnoliopsida > Cucurbitales > Cucurbitaceae > Citrullus > Citrullus colocynthis. The sequence continues at coordinate 1,583,562 of QLSR01001496.1, read as the reverse complement.
TTTGTTTAATTTTAATCCATGTGCTTTCAAATTCCAATTTTAATCCATGTAATTTCAATAAATCTCAATTTTAGTCCCTAAAAAGTTACTTTTTTTTTGTCAAAATTTGGTAAATAATAATAAATTCTTGAAAAAATACTTTTTTGGTTCCTAAGTTTTGAGTCTAGTTTCTATTTAGTCCTTACGTTCAAAATGTTACACATTTAGTTTTTGAGATTTGATTTTGGTTTCAACTTAGTCCCTCAATTTCAAAATGTTACAATTTTACCCTTGAGATTTGAGTTTTGTTTCAATTTGATCCCTAGATTTTAGAAGTGTATATTTTTAACCTCAATTTTTCGTTAAAAATTCACTTTCAATCATTAATGTCAATGTCTATAAATTAATTTAAAATAATTATAAAGTTTGGAGTTTGTTAAAATATCAGCTTAGTCTATGTACTTTGGAGTTTGTTTAATTTTAATCATGGTGCTTTAAATGTCCAAGATATTTACAAATAATAGCAAAATATCACCGTATATTTGGGATAGACTGCGATAGATTATTATCTATGTCTATCTTGATAGACATAAATAGTAGCCTATTGTAGTCTATTATAGATACATAGTGAAATTTTGCTATATTTGTAAATATTTGGATTCATTTTTATGAAATCAACCCTATTATAATAATATAGCATTTTAATATAATTGAATATACAGATTTTATTTGATTACAAATTCCATATTTACCAGCCAAATGCACTTTCATCAAACTCATACTTAACAAATTTAGCATTCAAACACAAACTTTAACAATTTTAGACTTAACAAAATAGATTTAACAAACTCATACTTAACGAACCTATTTTTCATACAATCCAAACACGGACTTAACAAACTAGGCTTGACAACCTGAGGATTAATTCAGACTCAACAAACTCCCAAAAATTGTGAGCCAAAATAATCTCTTATAGTTCAGTTCAATAACCTATTAGACAAAAAAGTATAATAATAAAGTTTATAGAAACACTACCATTTTTCTTTCTAGATGTATGAAAATTATTCCTTTGGATTTCCATATAAACATTATTACTTGGAACCATCCGCCAAACTTCGCATTTTTCCAAAAACTATATGTGAAACATTTCATCAAGTTTCAAAGGTTGATCATTCCACCTCCTACATAGGAGATAAAACATTAGTTACCATCATAAGAAACCATAGCTATCCCCACTTTGTAATGCAAGTGGTAAAGAAAATCTATAGAACTTAAGAACTAATATTGGTGTAAAAAAAGTAATGCAAGTGGCAAAGAAAATCTATAGACTTAACTAAAGAACTAATATTGGGGTAAAAGAAAAATTAGGTAATCATCCATACCCACTCCCCATCTTCCAAATTCACTCTCCCCCTCTATTAAAACATGATTTATGAATATGATTTCCAACATTAAAAACTCCGAGAACAAACATTCCCAATTCAAGTAAAGGTTCTTAGAAAAAGAATTAGGAAACTCATTGCCAAAAAGTGACATAAGATTTCATAAACCCGATCTCAAGAAACCTCCCACAGCCATGGAAATAAATTTGCAGACAAAAAGCAAACACCACAGACAGCTATTTTTTCAGCTCACCAAATCAAAACAATCAGCAAAATCAAGTTTCCCAAGAAACACAAATTGATTCTCTTTCTCCATCTGACCAACTCTCTATTATAATTAAATGTATAGCGCTTATAAAAGACATAAAAACCTTAAAAAGTAGATATTTCTCATGTGTGTTTTTGCACCACTGCTCAGTTAGCGTTAGCCCATCACCATGTTGAGCTCCAGCAACCTCACCGTCATCTCCTCCAGTGAATTCCCGTCTCAGAGATTGCTTGCACGGCAGCTCTTCTTACCTGACATCCAAATTTTAGAGATCTTCATTGCAATTTCTGTTTTTACAGCAATAAAATCATTGAGACAAAGTATGAAACAGGGTTTACCTGTATGGCCGATCGTCGGAATGTTACCGTCTTTAGTCATGGGACTTCGAGGCAACTTGTATGAATGGATCACCGAAGTTCTGTACCATCAAAATGGAACTTTCAGATTCAAAGGACCATGGTTTAGTAGCTTGAATTGTGTTGTAACTTCAGATCCTCGTAACATTGAGCACATTCTGAAAACAGAGTTTCCCAAGTATCCAAAAGGCTCCTTCTTCCGTGAAACAGTCCGTGACCTTCTTGGCGACGGAATCTTCAACGCTGACGGCGAGGTTTGGCACCAGCAAAGGAAGACAGCCAGCATCGAGTTCCATTCAGCAAAGTTCCGGCAACTAACCGTGGAGTCTCTTCACGAGTTAGTCCACTCTCGGCTCCTCCCTGTTTTACACAGGCATTTCGTCGAACAGTTGGTGCCCATTGATCTCCAAGACATTCTTCTCCGCCTAACTTTCGACAATGTCTGTATGATCGCATTTGGCGTCGATCCCGGCTGTTCAAGCCCTAATTTACCAGCGATTCCTTTCGCCAATGCCTTCGAGGTGGCAACGGAAGCCACCGTCCTTCGATTCGTAACTCCGAAATTCATATGGAAAACGATGAGGCATTTCAATTTAGGAACAGAAAAGAGACTCAAATTTGCCCTAAAAGAGGTCAATCAATTCGCGAAGAACGTAATTGAAAAGAGAAAAAGAGAGAATGGCAATGAAATCAAGAGATCCGACCTGCTATCGGTGTTTATGGGATTGAAGGACGAGAACGGGGAGCCATATTCGGAGAAGTTCTTGAAAGATATATGCGTGAATTTTATACTTGCCGGGAGAGATACCTCGTCGGTGGCGTTAAGTTGGTTCTTTTGGCTGATTGATCGGAATCCGGAAGTGGAAGAGAGGATTCTGGCGGAGATCTGCCGGATATTGGAGAAGAGAGGAGAGGCGGCGGCGGTGGAATCGTCGGGCGGAGATGTGGCGTTTGAAGTAGAGGAGATAAAGAAGATGGAATATTTGCAGGCTGCTCTTTCTGAAGCTTTGAGATTGTTCCCTTCGGTGCCTGTTGATCACAAGGAGGTGAGTTTTGGTTATTTATACCTTTCCTCATCTAACGTGGGGCCATTGTTCCAAATAAATTTAATTTATATTAAATTACAAATTCAACCTCCAAACTTTCATTATTATCCCTATTTAGTCCTCTAAACTTTCTAGAAAAATTTTATTCTATTTTTTATTTTTTGAATTGTGACATGAGTAAAGAATTCAAATTTTAACCTCTTAATCCATGATACATGTTTTATGTAATTATACAAGTTTTGAACTTAGTATAACCAATTATTTACTTAATTATATTATTTATATGTCGCGTCATATCAAATCAATTGATATATTAGTCTAATGGATATACCACATCATTTATCGTTATACATATTTGAAAGAAGAAAAAAAAAAAGGCATAAGTATAACTATTAATGCCACTAACTACTCATACATTGTTCTAGTTTGTTTTCTAAACTTTTAAAATGTCTATTTCTTTTATTTTTCTTAGAATTTTTTTTAAAATATCTATTTTAGTACAATGAATTGTAAAAAAATAATTATTTTGGTTCTTATTTTTATTTTTTCCAATTTAATCATGTAGCTTCAATTATGTGTTTAGCATTGTTAATAGAAGCATAATTTCAAGTAAAAAAAAAAATTAGACACAAACATAGGACAAACTGGATTTAAGATAGAAAAGTAACAAACAAAATAATTGTTGTATAAAAATTTATGAACTATGTCTCAAAGAAAAAAAATTATGAACTAAAATAAGCATTTTGAAATATTAATGACTAAAATAAAAGAAAGTTAGAAGTTTAAGGATGAAAACTGATTTTCTTTTAAGTTTACATCAAAATAAAACAAATTTAAAAGTTGGTGGCCTAAAATAAAATTTAAAGTATTATTTAAAGCTAATTACTTAGTGTAAGTCTTGTTTAGGCCATTAAAGATGATGTATTACCAGATGGAACGAAGCTAAAGAAAAGAACAAAAGTGATCTATGCAATATATGCAATGGGCAGAACAGAGGCAATATGGGGAAAAGATTGCAACGAGTTCAAGCCGGAGAGATGGTTAAGAGATGGTCGATTTATGGCCGAGTCAGCATACCGGTTCACAGCCTTCAACGGCGGGCCTCGACTATGCTTGGGAAAGGATTTTGCATATTACCAAATGAAGTATACCGCGGCCTCCATCATCCTCCGCTACCGTGTTAGGGTGGCGGAGAAGCACCCTGTGGTGCCAAAGCTTGCTCTGACAATCTACATGAAATATGGGTTGAAGGTGAATATGTTTAAACGTGACAAGGAAGAGCTTCAAAAATATTTCAAAAGTGAATAATTCAAGGAAATAAAATCAGGGGCTTTTTATGGTTTTTTTTTTTTATTTTTAAAGAATTGAAATGTTGATGAATATGAGTTAAAATCTGTTTTGGGTTTGGTTGAGTTTGGATGTTCATGGAATGAACAAAATTGTAAACTTTGACATGGGAAATGGGAAATCATCCGTTCGATTATGTATAGAAATGTGATTTGATTTTAGTCTTATGCTTGGTATGGCATTTTTAATATAATTTTATCTTTTTGCTTGAAAATATAATTCAAGGTTTTGTTTTAAGTGTTGAACTTGAAAGGAAAAGAAAAAAAAAAAATTAAATGTTAAAATGTTTAGAAAAGATAATTAAATTTTTACAAAACGTGTCATATGGTTAAACTTAGTTATCGTGATTTCTAGCATTTATGTCAATTCACCTACTAATTTTAACTTTCAAAAAACGCAATTTAAATATTTTTGTAAACTCACTCATTTCTATAATATCAAATTTTGCACGAATTTATGATTACAGTGCAAATTCAACCATTAGAATATTTTTTTGTCAAAAATTACTAATTTTAACTAAACTTTAGCTCTAATGTTGTTTTCATTCGAAAACTTAGTTTCGAACATAGCTATATTATATAATTCATTGGAAGCATAGGATAATATTCTTATCTAATGTTCAAACAAAAAATTATTATCAGTAAAAGATTTATGTTTAGATGTGTAATTTGCTGAAACTGTAGAAATTGATATGCATGTTCAGAGATAATTTTATTTTCTTCTCAAAGTTCTTACAATTTTATTGACATATAAAACAATTTTTAAAATATGGATGATCATATCATGACAATTCTCCATTTTTTGTTAAATTTTAATTGAATCATAGATGGTGTGAAATCAACCACCTAAAGAAGAAAAATCATTAATGAGACCACCACAATTTGATTTTTTCATAATAATTCTACCTGCCTCCCAATAACTATCGAATATAAATTCAAAGTCTCTCCCATACATCCAAAAGCGCAAAACTATCAGTCATCTTTTGAAAAGGCTATGTTAACCCTTTAAAGAAGTTTGATTTCTAAGCTAACAGGTCATGCTCGGGTAGGAAAGTCTAGAGACATATAGCTCATATTTTAATTGCATGAAGTAATATGTAACAAACACTAAAGATAAAGTAGCCTATAAATCCATGTTATGTGAAGTGAGAAATAGATTTCCAGAACCTAATTTCATTTCTTGCAATATGTAAGATTAGCAGACCTGTCAATCCAACCATAGTTTAGGAGATGAGCATCAATTACTCGAACTCTGCAACCGTTAGGAAGAAAGTTGTTTAATAAATGAAACAAATACCTATTTGTGCAGGATCTAACCAAATGGGAAACTCCATGTTGAAACAAAAGTTAGATTCTTTATGGTACAGGTAACATACACATCCAACTATAAGTATTGAGTTGTTTAAATACACTGCATTTTGATAGAGTCCAAATATATTGAAAGATAAACGGTAATGAAATTACAATATAAATTAAGCTTTCAAGATACTTGGATAACCAACAAGTATAACAAACTCTCCCTAGCTAATTGCTAGTATACTTTTAATTACTCTAATAATACCTTAATATCATTCCTATCAGAAGAATGGGTGAAATTTTGACAAAGAATCAAGCTTTACCATCCCATTCATCATAAAATTCCTTGAGGAATTCCTCCATGAACTTGTGTCTTTTCTCTGCCCTCCTCTGTCCAGCCTGAAATTCATGCCATAACAATCTCTTAACATAACCCAAGAGTTGAAATCTTTGTGATTGTAAAAACTTCACAGAGCAATTTATTTTCAGTTATGACGAAACTGGGTAGCAAAGCATAGGCCAATTATACATCAAATATGTCGTCACTTGTACCTTGGTTTTCATCAAATCCTTTATTTTTAATAGCTTCTCGTGAAAGTGATTCACTGTAGTCTGCTCTTCTTTATTCATGTATACTTCTTTTGATAAAAACGTTCGAGGACTAATGGCAGGATTGTGCAGCACCCTCTTCTTGCTTCCACCGAAAGTGAAACATCGTGCAATTCCTGAAAGGAAAGAAAAACTATAAGAGGTTCGTGCACATAGCCAACAGTTTCAAGGATGAGATAAGCAGTTTAAAATGGCATGACATAACAACAAATTACCAATGGCGCCAATTGCATCTAAACGATCAGCATCTTGAACCACCCCAAATTCAGGAGAATATTCGACTTTCGAAAGGCCACCAATCTCTTCTTTGAAGCCTGGATGTCAGAACATACATGAGGTGGAAAATTAGTATTTCACAAATTACATTTTGGATATGAAAGAAATTCAATCTAGCAAGTTAGCACTCATCAGAGATGCCCAATTTTCAAACAGTGTAAAGATTATGAAAATAGCCCCTTCCACTTCAATATGACACTTTTTACCAGATAAGAAGCATTTTTATGAGAATTAATATATTAGGGAGAATATATGGCAATGGATGTTATTTAAGAAAAAAGAGTTAACTATAAAATTCCTTAGAACTGCATCTCTAGGCATGAAAACAAATAAATCAACAGCTTTTTGGAACTCCATCATGAGTCACAGACAATAAATGGGATATTCAATAAAATCCAGAGTGCATTTGACATTTCATAGACAATGAAGGTGAAAATAATTTCACCAATGGAAAGGGGTAGCTTTGACGTTAAACTATTTTCACGGTTTCCATAATGAGTACATTCTAAAATAAAATTGAGCAAGAGAATTTTTAACAACTAGTTGCAGGGAAAGATTAAAGTACCAGTGCCGATTATGTTAAAACTTAAAACTATTATTATAAGTAACAAATGATGAGCTTTAAATGCAGAAATATTAAAATTACATGTAATATCAAAGAGTTCAAACGAAACCAACCCATGCCCTTTATGATCGATAATATCTTCTGTTTCTTGTTTTCCTCTATTCCCTCTTTCGTCAGAAAATTCTCCACAATTTTTTCCTCACTTGCGTCTCTGCACAGAGATAATAACTAATAGATAAGATCAAAAGTAAACCAACCTACGGGTAAAGAAAAATGTGGTAAGAGAGATATATTCGTGACCAATTTAAGCAAAGAAAGAGAGATGAACAAACCTCAAGTACTTGTAATCACCTGCAAGGTGGCAAACAACCAGTAATTGACTAATCAGTGAAGTTGAATGATGAACCATACTTTCATTGAGAAAAAATAAAATAATACAAGGGCATCCAGAAAACTAAATTCACAAAATGGATATTCCCTAAAGAAATGAGCTCCAATCAAGCAAAAAAAAAAAAAAAGGTTAACTATTTTGTGAATAATAATTACGAAAAGAATTTGTCACCGACGCCCAAAGAGAAATACGGAACCTAACAAGGGACCAAACATCACCAGTATTCCACTTTATTCCTCTAAAGATTCTATGGTTCCTCTCTCCTTCCAAGGCCCCACGAGGCACGGACCCAACTTGCCACAAGAACTACTACTCTCGAAATAACAAACAGAGAATGAACTCCTCAATCATCTCACTACAGACCGTGCAAAGTTGCAACTCCCAAATAAATGATCTAGGTCTTCCTCTACCTCTGACAAAGAATGCAACAAGGGGGGCCCTACCAAAGAAGGCAACTTTCTCAAGCTGGACAAAAAGATTAACTATTTTGTGAATGATGTATCAAACAAAGAACTTAACCTTCTTTGGGATTTCACATTTGAAAGAGCAGAAAATCTAGACTCCCTAGAGGGGGAATGCTCTAGCAAGCAACAAAAGAAAGAGCTACAGGAGAAGCTCCCCAGTAGGTATAGAATCCAACAAACATCCATTATCCCTAGTCTAAACTCAAAATCCCCGAACAAAGATAAGAGAGCAATGATTCGTCGTTTCCCTATCAAACAATAGATGACAGAAACTGAATGAAAGGGAGGTAGAACTCCCAGAACGATCCAAGACATCAACCACACAACAATTTCTCATAGAGGGTAAATGATATAAACAAAGAAATGTAGTGCACAAGGGTCGATCCCCCACCCACTTATCCTCCTAGAAGTACGTTTCCTTTATTCATTCAGTAACAGTCAAAAGACGGCAATATCAAAGGAAGAAATAAGCCCATAAAAATGAGTCTCTAGCGAAGGAAATGGATCAGAAACGCAAACAGAAAACGCAGTTCAAATTATTCAATTGTGCTTACAAGTGACAAGACACTTTTTATTTCCTTCTTTCCTTTTTTAGAATCTTACTAATGCAAACACCTGATCTAGAACCAAGATCTAAAATAGACGCCGAAATGTAAATGAATAAGTCTACATGAGATAAAACCTAAGAACTCAGGTTCAGGATTAATCAAGCGGACATCAACCTTGTTTTAGTGTGTTCTACTTATAGTGTAGATAACAGTAACTAAGGAATACCAATATCGTGGAGAAGCGCAGCAAGTTCCACCTGCCAAAATCACCAACTGAATATCAGAAAGATTCCACGAGCCATAATGGTTAATGATCAATCAATCGTCCTCAATCACATTAAATGTTCGTTTTCCGAGAAACTGTAGTGCAAACCGCGGAAATGCACAAATCAGAAGTATTGACGTCTAAAATTTAAAAGCAGAACAAAAAAATCACATGATTATTGCAAAAATGGCAGAAAATGGAAATCGGAGTAGGAGTTTTCAAGGAACACTGCATACGATTTCCATAGAGTCGGTGGTGGAAGAGAAGCCTTCTTCTTCGGCCAGCGAGAGAGCAAGGTCTCGAACTCTCCAGACGTGAGAAGGATCGTGTGACGCGTCGTTACCGCCCATTGCCATCTCCACCAGCTCCTCCGCCTTCTTCACCGTTTCTCTTTTCGCCATTCTTTTCGTCGCTCGGTCGCCGACCCTAAATAAAGATGGACTAAGACGAGGAAGAAAACACACCCGGGTCTCGCTACCACAAAAGTATATGGATGTTTAATACAGGTTTGAAGTGATTTTAAAATCAACCAAAGTGATAGATTTTAAAAAGTAGTCGAAAACACATTTTTTAATAACTCAAAATTTATTTTATTGTCAATTTTATATTTTTATGTAATTTGTTCCATCAAAATTAGTTTTGAAGAATTAAAAATATATTTTATAGTGATTTTAAAAATAAACTTTTAACCATTTTAAAATTACTTTCAAACATGTTATTCAATATGAACTGATATTTAAAAAAATAATAATAAAAAATATCATGAAAATTTTACTTCTTTTTTTAAGGTATTAGATTGTAAAAGAGAGAGACCCCACATCCCATGTCAAAACACAATAAACACTATAAAAAAAAAAAAAAAAAAAAAAATTAACAATAACAAAAATCAACCAAACAGAGAATTATAAAACACACACGACTTAAGGGAAAAGGTTTGAATGAGGAGAGGTCGCTTGGGTCTCCATATGAGAAGCCTCAAGCCACTTGAACTACAAATAAAAACCTCAGACCAAACAATCAGACTAATCACTTGGGGAAGTCACAAAGTAGCATCATGGACACATATATGACACTCATACCAAACATGATAAATAATAGCACATCAAGCAACTCTTCAAACCTTATGCCTTAGCAAATTACCTGCACTAAAGTGACAAATCCAGTTGAGTTTCATATTGAGATCCTATAGAAATACCTTCCCCACAAAGGCATATCCCCCAAATAGGCTTACTAAAGGACATTTAAAAAAATAAATGATCCCCAGACTCAACTCTACTAATACACTCAACACATTCAGTTGGTATAACATTACACCATTTATGAATACGGTTTCGCACCTATATATGATTTTGAACAACAAGTCATGAAATAAACATATGTCTAGGAATATTACCTCCAAACAAAAGAGACTAGCCCAAGGCATCACAGGATGTGTAGTAACTTAGTACACACCATATCAACAAGGGAAGCGAGGTTACACTATAACTCTTGATAATTTTAGTGAATATTTTGGTGAAATTTTGGTGAATAATTAGAATATGAAGTGAATATGTCATTGATAAAGTCTATGTCATACAAATAGAAGGTTAAATACAATGTTTAATAGTAAGATGATGGCTTAGGAGGTACATGCCCAACATTAGCATAATTTATTTGATAGGGACAATATTACTCCGTGTATAGATCGATGTGTTATGTCCATCACTTTAACTATAAGAACCATAGTCATTTGAATGACTATAGTTATTATTGTAATAATCATAATTACTATTGTTATAGGCATAGTGTCCATGTCCATACTCATTGTCCAAACTCATTCCCTCCATACTTGAAACAAGTGACTGGCAACTTGAACATTATCATGTTAGGACTTGTGTCCTAAAGTCTCGTAGTTAATTAGTTATTTAATAATTATTTAATTTAATTATTAAATTATCCATTATAGTAAAAATTCAAAGTTATTAGATGTAATCTTCAGCGGTACATGGTTGACATACCGGTGGATTATGGTTAAGTAATGACCTAAAGGATAAATAGTATATGGATAAGATTGAGCATCTTATCCTGGTGACACTATGGATACAACTAATCGTTACAAACAATTTAACCCAAATTGTTCATGTGTAGGGATATCTTATACAAAGAGTTTATATAAAACTGCACCCCAAAATATTTAATCTCTCTATATAAATTCATTAATTTAAGAGATGAATATTTCACATGATGATTATATGTGACTCAATCTTTATATAACTATTGATTTTTCTCCCTAACTCTACTCATCTTCTCATATATCTAGTTATCGGTTAATAAAATAAAAATAAAAATAAAAACTAGGTTTTTTTTTGATAATAACCAAGACAACGGTAAGGATTTATTTTTCTTTTTTCTTTATTATTAAAAAAGAGCTTAGTAAATTTTATATTAGAAGTTGTAGAGCGTTAGAGGAAAAAATCAACAATTATAGAAAATATAGCTTTTTTGTTATTTATTATTTATTATTTTTATTTTTTGCCTTTTTTGCCTTTTTTCCAATTTTTTAACTTTAATTACAAAAACAGTACCATGGGTAGAATACTAATTTGATATATGGCTTGGAGCTCAAATGGCTTAGCCATTAATAAAGTTAATATTTTTTAAGTTTCATGACATTTTTTAAAATATAGGCTTCCAATAGTCTATTCCTATAATTAACCATTAAATTATTCAAGATATTGGTTTTGTATAATCAGAGGAATGAGAGAGAAATTATAACTATAAATTCATCCATTGGTGGATATTATATGAGGGTAGTCACACTATAAATGCACATGCTCCAATATTAAATGTTAGAATCTCATCCAAAGATTTTTGGCTAAATTATCTTTTTAATTTTTAGGTTTGAAATTTGTACCAATTTAATTTATAAATTTCAAAATCAAATAACCAAATTCTAATGATTAGAAAATACTCAATTTCAATCCTTAAAATTAACACACAGTCGATTAGATAACAAATAAAAATGACATGACAACTTTTATAATGATGATAATGATAATAATTTTATAAAACCCTATCTCACTCATTCTCCTTCATCGCCCTCTTTCATCTCTCTCTCTTTCCTGCAACCCTCTTTCGCTGCCGCCATCGTTTGTCGCTTTATCCGACGATCACCCCCACTAGATAATATATAATCGAGATTGTTCGCACAAAATTTTCGGAGAAACGTGTTTCATACAATTGAACTTAAGTTGATATAAATTTAATGTCGATGTGGTTCGATCTCTAGTACTTTGATGCGGAGCGCGCGTAGACGTTATTGAAATTGGAGTACGCTATTGAAATTGGAGTGAACTTCAAGTCTTTTGATCGCAGAGAGAATTTTCTCTAAGCTCTCTATGAAGTATACAATTTTTGATCCCTTGAACTCCCATATTTAAAGAATTCTATCTATTTATAGAGTTTTGAAGTATGCTTTGTGGGTTCGGACTTTGTTGGTCCATGAACCTAGCCTTTGGGCCCAACTAATTGAATTTGGGCCTTAGTTGGCTTTTGTGCCAAATTAAGCCTATTTTTTTGCTTTGTTGGGTTTTAGCCCAAATATTTATATCAAATTAGACCAAATTATTTCATTTAATTCAATAGTTACGATGAAAACACGTGACATCATCAGGATTTGCCAACTTGTGTCTTTGTCAATTTCAATTTGTGACATGCGTCAACTTTTAATTCGTCCCAAATGTAATAATTTTGTAACTTTTGTCATTAATTTGAGAGATGATGTGGCGATTTGTGACTGACCCAAAATTTCTCATTTGCCCGAGATTTAAATGTCTTATTTTTAAATGGGGGCCATCAGTATTTGTATTTGGATATGCTAGATAATTAGTGTTGAGTAGTTAAATATATATGTTTATTTTTTAAATAATTCATCAAATATAAGAGAAAAATTAACATATTCATGAGTTAACTCTAGTATTATTTAATATGTTATATAAATTAATTATTTAATCAATTAAAAATTTTTTAAAAAAATGAATATTTTTGGTGTAAACGTTAATTAAAAGTAATATTGATAATTAAATAATTTAATTTAATTACTAAAAATAGTTAAATATGTCTAAATTAATAAGAATTAAATGATATAATGTTGGTTGAAATACCATTTAGTGTTTGTTTTTTTTTTAAGGGTTTGGTTAATTTTAGTTCATATATTTTCAATAAATCTTATACTTAATGATATATTTAGTGATATAAAAACTCTAGTGAATTGGAATTAAAGACCCTTTTTGATATGAGAACCCCTAATTCTCAATCGCTAAAACCCCCAAATCGATATGATTTCAACCCTAAAGATTGGGTAAGACACGGATTGCCTTAAGATCAAAGCTCTTGAGATAAAGAGTTCATTGGCCCAATGTTTGAAAACTCCACATGATAAAATGATGGATCCTGCTTGAATGTATTGTCATGCAACTCAACACATGAATTGTAATCTTTGGGCTAATCTTGAAAAATTTAATTCATCATAATCTCATCAAAACATTTTAAAGATGAAAAACCAAGAGACTTCACGCTCTTAATAAGATAGATGTGCTACCCCACTCATTACCAATTGCTTTGGAGATGAAACCCCATACTGTCTCTAATATGGTATCAGAACCCTTAAAACTCAAACAAATATTTGATACATAAAAGAAAATGGGATTCGATCAAGAATGCTGAACCCGAAAGAGGCATCATCTTGAGGGGGCATATTGGAGGATGAAAAACGAATGAACGTCATACTCTTAATAAGATAGATGTGCTACTTCACTCATTGTCAATTGGCTTTGAAATAGAACCCCATATTATCTAATACAACAACTTAAAGGCAAACCTTTAATAGCATCCCAAAGAAAACCCTAATCACACATCATAGTTCATAGTAAAGTGTCTAAAATAGTACTCTTACTTAAAATCTCATAAAAAGGATAAATTTGGAAAATAATAAAATTACGTCAAAGTTATTAAATAATAATTTGTTGTGTTGGATGGTTCATATCATTTAGTCTCTCAAAGTTAATTTTAATTGAAGTTAGTTAAATAATAATAATACTTTTACTGCTCATCTCCTACCTATATGAAGGGTTTAGAAAGCCGATGATAGATGGATTTTAAAGTTTTCTAGATAATGATATTTTAAGTTTTAAGAAGTGAAATTTTGTACCAACAAAATAAAGATATAAACTCTGTTTAGTATGATGTTTATAAATTTAATTGTTAAAAACTAAATAGTTACCAGACGTAGAGTAAGTTTTTGAAAACTCATGATCAATCTTCGATCAGAACAAACAAGCCCTAATAAACAAAATAAAAAACAATTATGTGACTCATCCTTATTTTAAGACAATAAGATAAAGGTGACCTAACTTTTTATAATTTTTAAATTAAAATATTGACAAAATGTAAAGTGATAAAATCGATGATTTCTTTTCTTATTTATATGGCAATAACAATGTTGTTATCTTTTCTAAGGTATACATTTGTTTTTGGTTAGTTCAATCATTATGGAGTAGGGATAGAAACATAAAGATTGACATTTGAAAGGATAATTTGTAGGAAAAATTACTTTTTATCTTCAAATTTTGAAGAATATGTATGTTTGGTTCCCGAGTTTTAGAAATGTATTTATTTAAGTCTTGTCTGATAACTATTTGGTTTTTTGTTTTTATTTTTGAAATTTAAGCCTATAGACATTACTTCCATCTCTAAATTTCTTCCTTTGTTATCTACATTTTACAATAATTTAAAAAATCAAGCCAAAATTTAAAAACTAAAGAAATTAGCTTTAAAAACTTGTTTTTGTTTTTGGAAGTTGGCTAAGAATTCAACAATTGTACTTAAAAAAAATGCAAATCATTAAAAAAAAATAGGGAGGAAATATGCTTAATTTTTAAAAACTAAAGCCTTCGAGATTTCAAACATAAATACATTTAAATCTTGAGAATGTACCTTTCTAGTCTCAGGATTTTTAAGAATGAGTTGAAAACGGACTTAAAGTAAATTTTTTTAATTAATTTCAATATTTATATAATATTTAAAATTATAAAAATGACTTTTAAGAATAATTTTAAAGGGAAGGGATCATTTTTTTTAAATTATTTTTTATTTAAAATGACATATAATTATTTTAAATAATAATAAATTATTTGAAAGACCTTTTAAATCTATTCTTAAAAACTTGAGAAAGGTACATTTTGAAAAGTTAAGTACTAAATGCATCTATTGTTAAAAACTTGGATACTAAAAAGATATATTTTGAAAATATAAGAACCAGACACATTTATACTTCAAAATCCAAGAACTAAAAGGTAATTTTTTATAATTTGTATCTTATCTACTAAAATATGTTCGAATTGATAGTTTTTTAAAAATTTGCTTTATTTAAAAATATAATTAAATTCATAATAACTTATTTCAATATAGAATTAAATAAAATAATAGATAGCGTGTATAGCACACGGTAATATACTATTAAGAAATTAAAAAATATTAAAGAATGTATTAGTTTAAATCAAATCAAACCAACGTAGTAGTTAGTTGATTGAGATTATGTCATTTTTTTTAGGAAATTTATTTTCTGCAGTCAAATTAATTCTTTTGTATTTATAATACTAAAAAGTTTTTAATTCTATCTTTATACTTTAACATATCAATTTTTTGTATTTGTCATTAATAAATGTTAAAAAGGGGGGAAAAAAGTTTTATGCTACCTTAGGATCCACGCTAGATTAAATTGAATATCGAGTTAGATTAAAAATCTTATATCTTGCAACACCCTAGACCAAGGATTTGGGTTAGGATTCGGCATCTCCTGCGACCCGACAACATCATCCTTACTTGAGAATTACCGAAGGTCACGTACTTAACTTGAATGTTCCTATGATTGTGAGTCATCAGGAGAACAAAAAAATGTGCACTTTGTTAGTACAGGTAATAACTTTAAATTTTTTGAAGCCTTTCTTAACCAACTTTTACATCATCAGGATTCCTTTCATTCATATGTGATTTCGGTTCATTTATGTTCTTCTCC
Source organism: Citrullus colocynthis (assembly GCA_031780015.1). NCBI lineage: Eukaryota > Viridiplantae > Streptophyta > Magnoliopsida > Cucurbitales > Cucurbitaceae > Citrullus > Citrullus colocynthis. The sequence continues at coordinate 1,567,717 of QLSR01001496.1, read as the reverse complement.
TAAACTTGGGTGTTACCATTCTTATATTAAAGTTTTGTTTCCTATAGTAATAGGTACAAAAACTCTTGATTATTTTCAAAATTATGGGCGGGGGTTTAAATTAAAATAATTATTACACAAGAAATAATTAAGTTAGTTGAATAACTATGAACTATTGTATATCCCATCTTTAATATGATAATTGATATTTATGTATTTAAGTTGTGTTTGTATTGGCCAATTAGTCTTTATATTTTTAATTTTACAATTTAATCTGTCAATTTAAATATGTAACAATTAATTAGTCTCTATCGTATGTTAAATCTATAATGATTTAGTTTATTGTCATGATAAATATGTTACTAAGGTGTGTTTGGAATACATTTTCAAATGTTTAATTTAAAAAATAAGTTATTTTAGAAAAAAATGACTAAAAATAAATTTTGTAGTGTATTCTAGACAGTTCTTATCAAAAGAATTTAAACAAAAATGAGTTTTTTTATAAACATTTTTTCCCTAAGTCAATCCAAACGGGCCCTAAGATTTTTAATAAACTTTCTTACCTATGTTGATTAATATATAGATTATGATTATGTTTATAAACTACAAAGGTTATCAAGTAGTTACATAATAAAAAATGACACTTAATTTTAATGGAATTTTTCACATATAGATTAAATTGTTACAATTTGAAAATACAAAGACTAAATTGTTACATATTAAAATTTAAAAATTACAATTGCACATCAAAAAAATATAGAAACTAAATGGTCACTAACACACAATAAAACTCTTTAAAAGTTTAGGAATTATATTTATAATTTAACTTAATAGATATGTGTGTGTATATACAAACAAGTGAAAAATATAAAAGTGGTTCTTTTGAATCTTTTTGTACTATATCTTCATTTTACACATATTGTGAAAATGAAGTTTGAGTGTTTACTGACTCCAAGCTTACTCACACAAAATGACTTTAAGAGAAAAGACAAGAAAAAAGAAAATATTAGTGATGATAAAGAATTTTGATGATGTTTTGGAATTTGAAAGGAAAATAGGTCAAGAGGGACACATTGACACTATATTAAGAGGGTGTAACTACTCCAATGAGCTTGGAATTGTGTCATTTGTGAGATGTCATTCTTCTAAATTTTCAACAAAATTTTGGCGCTAGGGGTTAGGTGGTACCAAATAAATGTGACATTAAAGTGGATAATACTTAGATTTAAGTCCATTAAAGAAAAGAAGCTTAGATTTTAGTTTTTGTAATCTAATGATTGTCTTATCCAAAGTTTTTGCTAAGATGGTAGTTTAATTATCTAAATTTCGATGATTGCGTTTATTTAATTTTTAAATTTTAAAAAATGTCTAATAAATTTCTAGATTTAAATTTTATATCTAATATATAGGAGTCCATTAGATGGGGTACTTTTAAAAAAGAATTTAGGCAAAAAGGGTACTTTCAAAAAAAATTAGAGAAAAGGGGTTGTTTTTTTGTCCTTATTTGAATGTCAGAGTCTGCCATGCGGAAAAGTGAACGAAAAGGTGAAGTGCGTTGGTTTTTTTTACGACATTTTGAAAAAGTGAAGTCATTTTCGGAACTTTAGAGGAAAAGTGATAAAGAGGTCAATTCCTTCTCGATAAGCTTGAACTTATTGGGAAGGAATTGGCCTATGTCACTTTTCCTGTAAAGTCCCGACTTTTCCCATAAAGTTCCGGCTTTTCCAATAAAGTTCCGACCGGAACTTTACAAAAAAAGTGACAAATAGCTTTCATTTCTTTCCTTACTGGGACTTGAATTCCTTATAAGTTCTCCTATTTGTTCCTTTTCTTCCTAACCTTCCTATTTTCCCGTAAAGTTTTTTCTTTTTAAGATTCTAAAATTAAAATAATAATTCTTGGTAGGTTTCTGTCCATTTGATGAAAATGATACCAGGAAAACATGGATTTTTCTTTAATTAATATCTCAAACTTACATTAAAAAAATAATTAAAAAAAAAAGGCAGAATGCCGTCAGTTCAATTCTTTTCCGTTCAATTTGACTACTTTGACTGTGACAAAGAGTGTGACATACAGATAAAGAGGAAAAAAAAAAAAACTACCCTTTTACCTAACTTTTTTTAAAAAATACATTTTTTCTAAGTAACCATGTATAGTCTTTGAACTTCATGCATATCTAATATTTTCCTAAACTAAAATTATATATTTTAAGCTAATTCATTATTTTTTTTTTCAAATAACTAGCATTCATAATTATCTCAAGGCATGTATTCATCAATAAAATTATGGTTATCAAATATGTATTCTCAAATTTGTTATCAACTTGGTTATTAAAGAAAACTGACCCTAATTTGATTGAAGGTATTGTTGGTATTGTCATTGACTAGTTTTATGGTTTTTGGTTAGTTTTTAGTCGATTAATATCATGTATTTCTCCCATTCAAACATAACTTAAAATGAATAAGTATGAATTACCATTTTTAAAATTGATGATATTTTTTTGCTTTGCAATTCATATACTTTTCTTTTTTCTCACAATAGATATTGATGGGGGCGATTTAGCATTATACCATAACATCCCATTAATTAAAGGGTGGTTGTTTTAAATGATAAAATTGTTGGAAATATTTTCAAATATAGCAAATTGTCACTGTTTATCAGTGATTGATACTGATAGACATCTATCACTATCAATATCTATCACGGATAGACAGTCACATTTTGTTATATTTGTAAATAAGTTCACTCATTTTGCTATATTTGAAAACAACCCTAAATTAAAATCTAAATACAAAAAGTAATAGCATTGCAAAACGGGAAGAAAAAAAAAAGTAGGATATAAGTAAGGATACATTTACCAATTCGTAATGAAAATTGGTGTAATCGTAATGAGATTCTATTGATAGATTAATCGTAATGAGCATGAATCCCAAATGTAATTAGATTGTTTTTTATCGCATTTACTTAGAATTTTGAAATTGTCACATTTTACTGTTGATGTTAATATTATCATTATTGTTTAACCCTAACAGTAATGATAACAATAATGATAAATGTAACATAAATGTGACAAATTCATAATTTTCATACTGTTATAATAACAATATCGGTAACATAGAGGTAAAGGTAGTGTGTCCTACATAATTTTCAACCACAATCAAATTGAGCATCATCCACTCTTCAATTAGATTATGTGCTTTAATTACAATTTCGAGGTAGGCCCTACAGTTCATTACAATAACAGAACACAAGTAAACAACTAAAAACACAATCAACTGAGTCCTACTTTTCAGATTACCATTGATGGATTAGGGGTAAACATGACCTAAAATTATACCCGGATGAATGAAAGTATAACGTTAAAAAGGATAAAGAAAAACAAACTTTAGGAATGTTCAATAATATATTTTGTATTTTAGTAAATTAAATTTCCATAGTTAGTAAAAAAAAGAAAAAGATATATCTAACTTCTATCTTCTAAGCTTTTATAAATATTACAAAAAAGACATCTTTAAATTTATTGATAATTTCTTTTTTTTAAAAAAAAAAAAACTTTATTGATCCAACAATTTCAATTTAATGTTTTCAAAGTAGCCAATAATTTTCGGTTCAAATTTTTAAATAGCCTGTACTTTGTGGACATATACTTGTATAACTATGAGAATTTATCTTTTTAAAAAAATTGAGAATTGAGAATTGAGAATTGACAGAGAAATAATCCAAATTAAGATAGAACAAGTGAAGGTTTAAAAATCTTTGAGCTCAAAGAGGAAAAATAATACATGCCAACTAAATGTTGCGAAAAATTATATATAAGAACTAAATGCACTAGCAAATTGAGATTATATCTTAAGTACATATTGTACACACTGTATATAATGGTAATGTTCAAATTCAAAAGCAAGTCAAATGGCATAAAATGAAATAATCAATAACTTATTTTTTTAATAAAAAACCTCAAAAGCTTGTAGAGGTTCAAAAGATAGTTAAGACATGTTTCTGATAAGCACTATCCTGAAGATAATTATTCACTTTGTACGAGCTGCAAGAAGACTACTGCAATCGTCTTAGCATGATACAACGACTAATTTCGATAGAACTGCAACCTCGAACTACTCAGATTGGGCAAAACTATTGGATACTTACTCTTGCATCAATTCAAGATTAAAAGAAAAGAAAAAAGAAGATAACTCTTCAATTTGAAATGAGATACTAAACAAAAAACAAGTTACTATTTATATAGTAACTCTTCAAAATTCAAAATTAAATTAAAAAATAAAATATTTTCAAATTTAACTCGATTGAATTGTTACCTTAAAAAAAAAGATACCAATAAAAATCAACTCAAATCATTGTCTATATATGCCTCTTTTATTGCAAACCCTAAACTCCTTCACTTCACCTAATCAACTTTCCTTCAGCTCAGTGGCTCAATACCCAGTCTTCTCTTCTTGCGAATCATTTGCTAAGTTTGAAGTTTAAATAGAAGCGATCGAAAGTTTCTAGTTAAAATTGTAAATAATTCTACCAAGTTTGAGATTTAAGTGAAATGAAAACAAAAATTTTAAATTAAATTCGGTATAATTACTGAGTTTAGGGTCAAAATAATTTTTTTTTCTAATTTTTAAAAATGCCTAAATTAACCCAAAAAATGTGTAATAGATAAGTTAGAAAAATTGCTTTGGCTACCTTAATTTAAAATTAAGTAGCTTGTAGATGGTTTTTCTTTAGTTTAAAAACAAGGGAAGTTGAAATTCAAACTTTTACTTTTTGATCCTACTACTAATAATAATAATAATAATAATAATAATAATAATTATTATTATTATTATTATTTTATACCCTTCAACTTTAAAGATGGTAAATCAATTAAAACCATGAATCAATAATTGTATCAATTTAAATCCATAATTTCACCTTCCTACAAATTTTGTTCTACCAATATCATGTGATCAAACTTATGATTTGAGAAATTTAAGATAATCAATTTGAACCTTCCATTACGACTATGCTTTTGAAAATTTTTCATCTCAGACGTGTGAAGATTTTATTATGGATATAATAGATATTATATAAATAGGATTCTAGTGGATGAATCTTCAAACGAGACATGTACCGAAGCAAACAAACGAAAGGAGGTGATTCGGTCAAAAAAAATGAATTGTTGTTTTTTCAAATATTAGTTCTACAAAATAGATAATTAAAATAAATGTAGGTTCTAAAAAAAATTATGATGATGAATTAAATTGGTATAATTATAACTTTCTTTCGATAAATTGTTTTTCTAAGTGTTAGCAATTTTTTCATAGTGTTAGCAAACACTTAATTTAATAATAATAATAATAATAATATTATTTTTTTTTTTTATTATTTATTATTATTATTATGAAGCAAAGACTAGATGGTGAATAGTGGGGCCCCGTAATTTGGTATTAATTTAATTGGATCATAATTTGTAGCCTTGGTGAAGAAGCAAAAGCAACTCATAATTTTTTTTTTTTAAATTATTATTATTGGTAAGAAAACTAACGTTGAAATTGCGCGGGATTCTACTCAAAATAAATAAATAAATTGGGCGAGATTATTATTAAAATTGCATTTTATGATGCAGCTTATTTGAAGTCAAAACACGTTAATTAGTGATTATAATTAATTTTCGTTTGTAGCTATAGGATACCTTCACTCGTATCTCGACACGAAAAATGTGGATCACATTTTTTGTAACAATTACAAAGTGGGTCGTATTCATAGTATTACCAAAATAAGATACCCAATCTTATTCATATACTAAATATAATCCACCTATATGTCCAATACGTATTGTTCAAGTCTCATGAAATAATCTTAGATTTTTACCATAATAGATAATTTGTTATTTGTTATTACATATTTAAAATAATCAACTGTTATGTCAAATAACTAATTAACTACGAAGCTTTAGGACATAATTAAATCCCAACAGAGTGTGCTGTGTGGGCAAGAAGCCCACCTAGTTGGTTATTGTCTTTATGTTTCTGCTGAATATCTCTCTTTGTAACCCTATGTATGGATTTAATGTTTAATGAAGGGTTTCTTACTCTACAAAAAAATATTGATGTGTCAAGAGAAATATTGAGATCTCATTTACTTTAATGTCTATAGAAATATCGATAAGATGCAGATATATATTTCTATAAAAACTATAAAAACCAAAATTTAAAATATATATGTAAATTAGTAAATAAATATGATGGTTTTTTAAGAAGTTAAAATATTTATTACTTATATTATATTCACATTAGTGACATTTTTTTTCCTCTCTTTTTCATCTAAAGAAAATATATAATTTCATCGACCAGTGACACAAGACAACCACAAAGGTGGAGGATTGAACTTCCAACCTTTAAAGCAATAAGTCATATAAATACCACTAAGTCAAGCTCACCTTAATATGATTTCAAGAATGTTAAATATTAAGAATATGTGTTTGCTAAAATCATTTTCAAAAAAAAATTGAAAAATGGTGATTTTTCGTTTTCCCATTTTCCATTTAAGTATTTAGAAATTTAGGGCTTTACCCAGCAAACAATTCTAATTTTAAAAACCGTTTTAAGATTTTGTGATTTGAATCATGCAAATTTTTGAAAACAACATCACTATTATATCTTTCCTAAGTTCAAATTTTAAATGTTAAAATTTAAATATAGAATTATATTTGTTTTATAAAAAAAATTAAAAAAAATTAATATAGTATTTCACGTCCTAAACTCACTTCAAAAATAAATTATGTATTATGTAATTTATTAAAATTGTATAATGTTACAAAATAAGAATTGTACACAAAAAATTAACTAAAACATGTTCAATAAATAATTAATAATAGTTTATATTCAACTTAAAATGTAGTAGTCTTGTTTTCATTTCCTATAAATAGTATGCAAGCCTAATTTCATTTTCAAGAGGTCACCTAACATAAAATTGTTTCATAACTATACTTTCAATTCCTCTCATTTGGAAGGATCAGTTCATTCATGTACACCTTCTAATTTCAGGCGCTACATTATTATGGTCAGTAGTCTTGTTTTACGATAGAAAATAGACTCAATTACATTGTTTTTTTAATTCTTTGGCAAACTAACTTTTTAGGCCTTGAATTTTAAATAATATGTGTGTTTGGTCCTTGAGTTTTCAAAACATACTTTTTAATCCCTAAGTTTTTTTTTTTTTTTTTAGAATAGGTGCATTTGGTCTTGAGTTTTTAAAACATACTTTTTAGTTTCTAAACAATTAAAATTAATAGTAATGGAATGCTGATATTGGTTAATTAATTAATTAGTCTATACTTTTATTGTTCATCTTCAAAGTATAAAAATCCTACTTGTATAGAGGGTATTTAAAAACCCATGACAAGTGGGTTTTAAAGTTATATAGATAATAATATTTTAAATTTTAAAAAGTAGAATTGTCCGAAAATATCAAATGTCTACGTGAAGTTCATAAAAAAAATAAAAAAAAAAAAGGAGAAAAGGGCAAAATGAGGATTTTAAAAAGAATTAAGGACAAAATGGAGAGTTACCTAAAAAATACTTTATGTATGTAATTTATTATAGTTTAAACGATAAAAAATTAATTAAACATTAAGTCTAATGATAAAAATGGTAATGTCTTATAGTTTAACGGAAATAAATAATTGCTGTCCAAAAAAACAAACAAAAAGAAATAATTGCACTTCAATCTTCTATGTAATTAAAGTAGGAAGTTATTAGTTAGAAATTCATTTAATTTTATTCCTAATTTTAAAAGCACAGTCAAACATCTATTAGTAGAAGTATTAAAAAAAAAAGATAAAAAAGAAAGAGATAGCATGAAGGAGTCAAGAAAATTAGAGAGCGATAATTGGTAAAAATAAATTTAATCTTCCTAATTTTAAATTTAATCTTACTTCTAAAAACATATCAATTATTTTGATAATTATGTACACAAATGAACTCTTTAAATTTTGTTTAAATTACCAAAATAGATTAACCTTATAATTTTATGAACTTTAAGATAAGATTATTGTGTTATTTGAGATTTATAGCTGGTATTAAAAAAATTGTTATTGTTTTTTAAATTCATATAAACGAAAAAAATACTTCCATGAGAGGATTTATTGTTATTGTCCTTTAAGCTAGCAAACAAACATTTTCTTAATAAGATAAGAAAGATTATTTTTTTTTAAATAATAAAAATATGGTTTTTTTCTGGACAACAAATATTTACATAAATGTCAAAATCAGAATTTTGT
>QLSR01001496.1:1528232-1559433 GCA_031780015.1 Citrullus colocynthis | reverse complement strand
AAAAAAAAAAAAGGAAAAAAGAAAGAAAAGGAATTAAAACAAAACAATATAATGTTTATTTTTTACATGTTCAACGTACTACTTTTTATAAAATTAAATTTAAACTACGAACTTTCACGTATATATATATGTTTCTTGACTGATTATTTAAATTATTTTTATTTTAAAAAATATATTTGGTCAAATAAATTAATTTTTTCCTGTATTTTTTGAATTCACACCTAAACATAATTTTCAAAATTTAAAGAGAAATTATTTTAAATCACGATTTTTTAAAAAATGTTTATAAATAATAGCAAAATATCACAGCCTATCTGCGATTGACTACTATCTATGTCTGTCAAAACATAGATACACACATATGGTAGCCTATTGTGGTATGTCGTAGATAGACAATGAAATTTTGTTATATTTGTAAATATTTTGATTTATTTTCCTATATTTGAAAACAACTCACTTTTAAATTCAACATTAAAATTAAAATTTTAAATTTGGAACTAACTATGTTTGAAAAAAAATAGTAAAACATAGTTTTTGTCATTTTTTACCGAATTACTATTTTTTCTAAAAACATATCCAAGAATGATAATTAGTTTAAATCGCAAAACTGTTAAAAATATTTTCAAATATTGCAAAATGTCATTGTGATAAACAATAATAGATACTGATAAACGTGTAACAATATCTATCACTAATAAACAGTGATAAATGATAGTAGTCTATCAATATCTATCATTGTCTATTAATACATTTTGCTGTATTATAAATATTTTGATTCATTTTAGTATACTTGAAAACAACACGTTCAAATATTTAAAAAGAAATGAACATCCCTCGTCTATAACTAAACATCGTAATTTCAAAAATCATATCTAAGAAACTAGCTAATTTGAAGTGTCAAATCATCTTTTTAACTCATGATGTCATATTTTAATTTAAAACATTGACTAAATTGATTTGAGAGATTATTTATAATAATTATTATTAAAAAAATACTTTTATTTTTTAAAACAAAGATATAAAAGCAACAATCATGGATTAACTTAATAATAAATAAGAGCATGGCCTTAAAAAAGAAGTAAGCGGATTGTTCCATACAATTAATTGATGTGCACGTAAGTTAACAATTGTCTATTATGTGACAAACTCTTCTTATTTATTTATTTATTATTATTGGAATAAAATGCATAAAAATAAATGTATGGAAAATTGAGTTTAAGAATTTAGTTTAAAATTTTTAAGAACTAATCTTGTGTGCTTAGAACTAACTTTTTTTTTATTTCCAATTTTTGAAAGACACTCAGAAGATTTATTATTATTTATTTATTATTATTATTATTTTGATAGACATTCATGAGAATTTGGCAAAATTTCCAACCTGAAAATATATTATTAAAAATTGATTGGTTCTATCTTAGGGCAAGGTTAGGAGGAGTCTTCTAATTCTGGAAAAGCCAAAAAAGAAAGTTGGTAGGCTTAAAAATGTGTGTAATGTTTTCACAATTAGTATGATATAATTTATATTGATCAGGATGGTTAGATTGTTTTAAAATATAACAAATAAATCAAAATATTCATAAATATAACAAAATATTATTATCAATTTTGACAGACACTAATAAACTACTCTCACTATTAGTGATAGACATTAGTAACTATTAATGATAGACAATGACATTTTGTTATACTTAAAAACATTTCTAACATTTTGTCATTTAAAACAATTACCCTTATTGTTATGTATCATTTTTTTTTTTTCAACCATAACAATTACCCTTATTGTTATGTATCATTTTTTTTTTTTCAACCATAACAATTACCCTTATTGTTATGTATCATTTTTTTTTTTTCAACCATAACAATTACCCTTATTGTTATGTATCATTTTTTTTTTTTCAACCATAACAATTACCCTTATTGTTATGTATCATTTTTTTTTTTTCAACCATAACAATTACCCTTATTGTTATGTATCATTTTTTTTTTTTCAACCATAACAATTACCCTTATTGTTATGTATCATTTTTTTTTTTTCAACCAAAACAATTACCCTTATTGTTATGTATTATTTTTTTTTTTCAACCAAGGTCTCATTCGTAAACAATTTTGTTTTTTTATTTTTTTTCTAAATTATTTTTGTTTACATGATATGATTTTCAATTTTTTTTAAAAAAAAATATTTGAATGTCTAATCAAATTCTAAAAACAAAAATAAATTTTTGGAAAATTTTTATTTTGAGCTTTTTTTAAAATAAAAATTAATTATAAGAATTCAAATGTTTTTTTTAACAAAGATGAAAACTCCGACAAAGAAATATAGGGGGGCAAAAGTAAAATTAAAAATAAAAATTTGAAACTACATTGAATAATCATTTGATTTTCAGTTTTTAGTTTTTAGTTTTTGATTTTTTATAATCAAATTTATAAATACAACTCTCGCTAATATATTTATATGTTTTATTGTCCACTTTCTATTAATGTTTTCATAAACCAAATAAGTTTTGAAATCTAAGAACTAGTTTTTGTTTTTATAATTTGACTCCAAAATCAAGTATTTCATTAACAAAATTGAAAATCATAATTAAAAAATAGGAGAAAACAAGCATAAATTTAAAAACAAAAAAAAATAATAATAATAATGAAATCGTTATCACGCAAGACTCCAAATAATTATAAAAAAAAAGACCTAAGTTATACACGTTCGAAATTAAAATTTCAAGGGCAATAACCAAACGACTTCGATGTTTAAAAACCAAGATAAGATTTCATTATTGATATTAAGATTTTAGAGAAAAGAAATACAGTAATACAAATATGACAGCATATATCATAACATCTTCTAGATATGTAGTTTAGTGGATAAGACATCTCAATTTCTATTTAAAACATCATTGATATCTTTATCCACTAAGTCGTGCTAAATTGACACTAATATTTTAAACAACATGAACATAGTTCAACTGACATAAATATGCACTATCAATTTCGAAGTTTGAGATCCTCCACCCTACATAATTGTTAAAAAAATATTGATACTGATATTTTAAAAGTTCATTCATGCTCAAATTCACATACGAATTATATGCCAAAAAAGAATTATATGAATAACCATTAATGTTACATTTCTTTAGCGAAGATATTAATAATCCCTAGTGGACAATTTGAATTTGGACTCCAAATTGTAGTTTTACACTAATAGAAGCATTATTAAAATTATATATTTATTTCATGTGATGGGATAAAACTAAGTATTGAAATATCTGTCATGCATCTATATATTTATATGTTTTTAAATTAGAGTATCTGACGTCGATATTAAAGATTAACGACATCTTCAATATCTTTATAAATATGCCTAAAACATAACAAATTATCACCTATTAATTTTAATATATATAAATGTGAATATTAATAATAAGATCTGTAACTTTGTTTATAACTAAAAACGAATTCAAATATTAATTTAAATATTCCTTTTTTATAAATTTCTTTATTTACATTAAAAATATATTGAAGTTTAAGTTTTTTTAATCACTATTGTATAGATAATTTTTTTTTACCAATAAATAAACCTAAGATAAAGTAAAATTAGGAGAGTTGTCTTATCCTAAACAGATATGAGATTGGTAAAGAATCGACCCAGGTGAGTTCATTCAAAGTGTGGAAAGAAAGATTGGGTTGTACTGCCCAATTGATCCACCTTGGCCTTGGAGGCCGAGGCTAAGGCCAACATGTATGTGGTTCATTGTGGCTTGGTCCAATCCTCAAGTGTCTTGTTTCCTAATAGAATAAGGAGAGATAAGATCCTGATCCTAAAAGAATAAGGAAGACCCCTAGTCTAACTTTACTGCAAATAGAGCATGATACATCAACACAAGGTGATTAAGTTCTTCTAGCTTTGACCTTTAGCTAAATATTGACTTAATCATCGGAAGTTATGTGGTTGTGGTCGACACCACGTTGGTGTTCTTTTCTTTTCTTCTTTACATATCGTCTTTTTTCCCTAAATTATAAAGTGAAGGTCAAGTGAGTATTTTTGTCCAAATTTTTCCATCAACAATTATTATCATCACAAAATTTCCAAGTCATTTCTCATCACCAATCCTCTTAGCATTCATTCAAAGTCAACAAATTAAAATCCATTACCATTCTCATTTGTTAAAATTAATAAAATAACTGAAATTTCAAGTCTATTTTAACATTCAAAACTATTTATAAACTTTTAAAATTACATAATAAAACTTTTAATAATTTTGTATTTAATAAGTAATGACCTCTAGTCGTCCTAAACATACTTTAATAAAAAAATAACCCAAATTATCCTATCCTATAAATTGAGGTTGGATCCCACATCGTTAATTGTTGAACAAATAAAAGATCCAATTTATTAAAGATATTTAAAGTTGTATGGTTCGTTAGTAACAAAATCGGAAGGTTATTATCATATAGACACAAAATCAAGTCCATAAAACGGAAAATAGTACTAAAGTTCAAGATTAATATGTTCGAGTTAGGAAATTTGTGTTTGGGGTGTAGGTATGTAAGATAAAATTTATCGATAAACATACAAGATGGAGAAAAAGTGGAAGATGGAGTATTTTAATAAATGTGTAAACTTTAACAACATATGAGATTCGAACCTCTAACCTCCTACTCAAGCGTATATACCTTTTCCTCGTTGCTAAACAAATATTTTACCCAAAATTTATATATATATATATATATATATATATATATATATATATATATATATATATATATATATATATATATATATATATATATATATATATTTATTTATTTATTTATTTATCAAAAAAGCAAATAAAAACTAAAATTTAAAATATGATTTTCCTTGGACTCTTGTAAACTTCTTGTTTACTGAAATTCCATTTAAGACCAAGCCAACATCTTCCTTTAAATCAAAAGCTCCCTTCAACGCTCCTTCTTCCAAATGCCGATCTCTTTATCCTCTGCTCCATTTTTGCTCGCCCATGGCGGAATCTTCTGACAAAATCCCTCCCTCCAAATCCCGACCCCATTTCCTCCTCCGTTGCTTCCGATCTTCCCCCAAACTTCATCCCAAAAAGCCTTCCCCGATCGCCCCACGTAACCGCCGGACTTTCTCGCTTTCCTTCCGATTCAAGAAGTCCTCTGCAACTGTGCCGGTCGACACCGCCGTCCCATCCCACAATGAACTCTCTTTTTCGCCGGACTTCAAGAAACCGCCTCCCCTGCCGCTGATTACACCCAGAACACCAGCGGTCGGAGGCGAGATCGTCGTGGATTCGGGCTGTAAGCCAATAAAGCCGAGTCAAACTCGGAAGAAATCCGAGTCAACTCAGTCCAATTTCACGGCGGAGAAACTCTCGCCGGTGAAAAAAACCACCGCGTTGTTGCACTCTGTTTCTCTTCCCTCTCAACTATTAAACCGCCAGAATGATTTGAAAAAATCTGTCTCTCATCTCCCCGCCGCCGTCGCTACCATCGCGCCGGCGTTCTCAGACCGTCATAAACCGGCGCCAAATCTGCCGACGAATTCTCCGGCCAAGAATTTCGATCGGGTGATTGTGATTGTTATGGTGGCGATTGTGGTGCTGTGGGGGCGACTCTGCGCCATACTCTGCACGGCGGCGCTGTTCTACTTGCGACGTCGCCTGAGATCGGAAATCGTACCGGAAGGCAGCGGCAGAGGTGGTTTGGGGGGAATATCTTGAGAGGATTAGGCGAAATACGGTTACGGAAAACTGCCATGTGAGGGAAGCTTGGAGAATAGGTTTTTTCAATGGCGCAAATGACAGGCTGTTATTTGTTATGATCATTTTTGTAAATTTATGGCCAGTGGTAAAACTTCAAACGCTGTAAAAACTAATAATTTGACTAATTCATATATATAAATATTATCAAAATTAAAATGCAGACTTGATTTTGATATGGAGCGTGAATCTACATTTTCTTATATCATAATGTAAAGCTTTATATATAGTATATATAAAGGAGACTATAAGAAATATAACATCCACCGTCGAATGAAACATCAAGATGTGGAGATATGTTTGAATAGACAATTTCGTCTTATCTCTCGTGACAATTATTTGGTCGAACTAGTGGTTGTATGATGAAGTAGTGTATCTTTACGTGTATGGTTATGACCTAAATTATATAGCTATAAATTATTACGACTTATCGGTTTAAATGAGTAGTCATATCGTTTGCCACATTACAATTACTTGTATTATAGTGCTTACACTTAACACAACGAAGTAGTATCAACCTTTTGTGTTGTGATATATACCATATGTATGAAAATTATTGTGATCAAACCACTGAAATATGTTTGAACAAACAAAATTGAATTTTTCTTTTGTCATAAGTTTATAAACTCCTATGTTGTCTCTCTTGTTGAATAGTTACAACTATTTGAACTAAACAATGTGTCTTTTATTTCATTAGTTATATAATATTTATAGGCTACTAAAAATATAATAAACATGTCAACTTGTATAAAATATAAAATATGTTTATCATATATATTATTTCATTTTGATTAACATTTTTGAAGTTATATATATATTTATTTCAAAAACTATTTTTGTTGCATTAAAAAAATACGTATATTGTTTTTTTTTTTTCCTTTCGTTAATTATTATTGTTGATCACAAAACATGTTTGTTGAATTTTGGCCTGATTAAGTTTAACCTAAATAGTTTTCACATCACTATATATTAATATATTTTAAAATATTAAGGTTCGTGCATTGATATTTAAAATATAAAAGAAAAAAAAACTAAAATGTATAGGAAGAGAAAATAGTCTTTAATTTAGTTATTTTTAATTATATATATATATATATATATAAATTATTTTGAAAATATATTATAAGGAAACAAAAAAGGAAAATCTTGAACGATGGAAATATCGTTTCCATAAGAAACTGGTAAAGGTGGAAGAAGAACAAAGATCCGGAAAAGGGAATTAAAATTCCATAAACAATTTCCTAATCAGAACTCATCTTCTTCCATTATAAATCAAAATCCCCAACTTCTTCTCCTTCATCCATATCCTAATTCCTAAATTCCTTCATTCCTAATATGTCTTCTCTCGAAACCGCTTCTACCTTCCGCTTCAGTCTCCGCCGCCACGACGCCACCGACGATCAATCTCTCCTAATCCGATTGGGGTTTTTGCAACGTAAGCTCTCCGGATCGCCGTCCGCCGGACTTCCCTACCAAATCCTCCATGAATCTCCCACGATTCCAATGCGAATCACTATATTCCCTCTCCCGTTGCGAGAACTCGAACATCCATTGCTCTGCCATGCTTACGTCGTTCGATTGCTCTCTTACTTGGACCTCACCGCCGTAACCTGCGATAAAATCGCTAAGGATATCACGTCTCTCGTTGGTGAGTTGTTGGCCGCCGGAAACTTCGAGGCTAAGTTCCGCATCGTGGCGTTAATCGATCATATCCAATTGTCCTGGGATGACCAGATCGGTGAAAGCAGGCGCAGTGTTGCGGCGGAGCAGACGGTGATTTTGGAAGAAGCTCCGGCGAGGAATACGGCGGCGGTGAAGGCGATTGAGAGGTTGAAGAGGAAGAAATTCGATGGGTTTGTGGGAGAAGAATTGGGAGATTGCTGTGTTTGTTATGAAGAATTGAAGGAAGGGGAGAAGGAGGTGAGTAGAATCGGGTGCGGTCATGTCTATCATAAGTCCTGTATTCTCACTTGGGTTCAAAGGAGTGATTCTTGTCCTTTGTGCAGAATGAAAATAGAATAAGATATTTAAGACAATTTTTTTTTTATTCTTTTGTTATTTTGGGAGAATTATGCAATGTAATGCAATATTATAGTTTTAATGAAATTCTGATTGGTCTAGAGATTGTGACACCTTGATATTTTATTTTAGTGAAAATTTAATTTATAGTTGTATTAATTTAAATTTCAAATTATATAAAAATGATTTT
Organism: Citrullus colocynthis; assembly: GCA_031780015.1. Lineage (NCBI taxonomy): Eukaryota > Viridiplantae > Streptophyta > Magnoliopsida > Cucurbitales > Cucurbitaceae > Citrullus > Citrullus colocynthis. Next base: position 1,551,468 of record QLSR01001496.1, on the reverse strand, counting down.
GAAATGATTAAGATTTGTCAAAAATATTTTTAATTTTTAAAAATTAATTTTAATAGAATAAAAATTGTGTTTGAATTTATAATATTAAATGTTGAATGATTAAAATTGAGTTTCAAAAAGATTTTAAATATAACAAAAATTGTTTTAAACTTCCAAAATTAGTCTCATTCATACACTAAAATTCTCAACTTTCAAACCTTGTAAAAATAAAGTATAACTAATTTTAATTAAAATATCAAAATTTAACTATTCTTTACCCAAATGAATATAAATTAATTCATTTTATTATATTTGAAAATACTCTTAAAAATAAAAGATCAAATATTTTTATTAATTATGTACATTAATTAATCTTCGTTTAATTTTTAGGCCACTATTAGCTCTTTTTAATTGTCAATCTAACTTATATTACTATAATTAGAATTATAACTAAAAAATGCAATATTTAGCTTGTAAAACCATCCTTTTGTTAGGGAGAATGGATGGATTGAGTGTCCTTTTAGGACTTTTTTTTCATAAAAAAAATATTATTTGCAAAAATAAGTGTTTGCTTAGTAAAGAATTTGAAAACAATAGATTAAACGAAAATAAAGTTATATTTCAGGTTTTAAATATATGTGTGGAAATAGATTTATAAATTAAATTATTTAAAATATGTTTGATACTATAGTTTATAAATCATAAAACTTGTTGTAATTACCCACTAGTATTTAGTTGATAATAAACTATTATTAATTTATTTATGAATATGATACGTGTCAAAAAATTATATAATTATTATTTTCTAATATTATATAATTTATAATACATCATATAACACATATTATTTTTTAAAAAAAAAGAATGATGAATTGAGTTTATAATGACATATATATTTCTACATATTTAATATTTATTTAATATAATTATGCATTTTAAAATTCAAGATTCAAAATCTAGATACAATGAAAATATAAAATTGTTGTTTTTAAAATTTTCACGATTTGGATAACATAATCTGAAAATAGTTTTTAGAAATAAAATCCAACTTGTCTGCCAAACACATATTTGTCGAACTCAATAAATCTTCTGAAAACATAAAGCATAATCAAGATTTTCTACCAAATAGCATAACTTTTTTTATCTTAATGCTAAAGAAATACAAGAAACTAAAATGGATACAAAATCATAATGAATTAAAACAACAAAACATAATAATAAACTTGTAATACCAACATAAAAGTGTTTCAATTTAGACAAATATTCTAAGTAATAGTAGCAAAATTCTTGCAGAAATTAAGAGAAGACCATGAAAGGGCCAAATATAGTGAAATTAGCCAAAATATTTATCAATATAACAAAATGTTCACTAATAACACTTTGAAGAAATTATTTTAAGTGACAAAATCGTTGAAAATATTTACCAATAATAGTAAAGTATCACTGTCTATCTGCAATAGACCTTGACAAATGACTATTATCCATGTCATGATAGACATAGATAAGAGTCTATTTCGATAAAATTTTGTTATATTTGTAAATATTATGGTCTGAAGGTTTTAACACATAGATATCTTATTTTATTTTATTGTATTAGTGAACAATTAATATATACAATTAAACTTCCTACATTAATTAAATCCTCAAATCAATTGAACTCTTTACCTTTAAATCTTTTGTTTATGGTTATTTCCGGTTTGATTTCAATCAAGATCATCAAAATGCACCTATTCCAACTAAAATTCTACCAAAGTAATCAGAAAAATTATCACAAAAGGAAGCACATATGGTTTTAGCAATTTTCTCTAATATTATCTCAATAAAGGCTGAAAGTCATATATTAGTTATTCACTAAGATTAAAAATATTAAAAAACTTATAAACCTATTTTTACCATAAGTTTTTATGTTTTGTTATTCACTTTCTACGATCGTTTTAAAAAACCAATCTATTTATTTAAAAATTAAAATAAAAAAAAAGAAAAAACAATTAGTTTTCATAATTTTATTTTTTACTTTTAGAGTTTGACTAAAAATTTGAGTGTTTATTTAATAGAAGTGAAAACTATAAATGAAAACTTGATAAAACCAAACGTAAAATAAAATCGTTATCAAACACATCTTAATTTTCAAATTGATTCCAAATCTTTAAACTTTTCAAGAGAAAATAAAAAAATGAAACTTGGCCTTGAACGTTTGTCTTCGTTATATCTGTTTTTTTATTTTATTTTTATTTTTTAGTTCAAATATATGTGTTGTTTGGTGACACTGAAATTTATTAAATAATGATTTTTGTCCTTCCATCACAATTAATCTTTAATAAATATGTATGACTTCGAGCATGTATATGGGTATGTATCAAAATTATAGACTAGTTCTAGTGAATATTATATATGATAAAATAATAACAATGATTAAGTTGTTTTTTTTTCTTCTTAAATTAAAGTTTGAAATAGACATTTTGTGAGTGATTTTTAATAATAAGTAAAACGCATGTCAAATGATTTTGATTAGAGAAACCTAATTTTGACATGCTAGATAGAAAGTTTCGTCATATTAAACAGGTATCAAAATGGTGATGTGGAGGACATTACTAACATGAGAGTTCATGAGGTGTTTTGTGGATTAGTTTTCATGATATAATTTAAGCAATATGTGACTTTTCTCTTGTTTCTTCATTGATCTGCCAAAATGAATAGTTGGGATTGAATCTAAATAAACCTAATTCTTATTAAATAATAAAAAGAAAAAAAAAAGCCTCTTAATATTTGTTTTACAAACTTGAATAATTTATAATATATGCTTTTAAATGTCATTGACCATTATAATATATCTTTAAAATTTATCGATCAAAATAAAAAGTCCACTAAAACTCAAGATAGCAATGTACGTACTTAACAATCAATTCAAATATATAGCCATTATCATCTTAATGGTTAATATAAAAAATAAAAAGCAAGACTTGTACCCAAAAACCATAGTAATACATACAAATAAAACATCAAAGACTTTGATTAATTATGTACGTTAATTAAGCTTCATTTTAATTGCGAGGTCACTATCAACTCTTTTTAATTGCCAATTTGACTTATAATACTATAGTTAGAATTATTATTAAGACCGCAATATTTAGCGTATAAAACTATCCTTCGTTAGAAAAAATAAACTGGATATAAAACTTTTGAGACATATTATCAAATTGATTATACATTAACTTAATACATACAATTTCCATTTAAACAATATATTTACACTAAATACAACGATAAATTTCTAAACTTAAAAGAAGTAAACTAGATGGAATACCACATTATAAATTTGCAATAACTGCAAATGAATAAGTGAAAATTCAATAAGTAGTTGAGACACACTCTCAAAGTATTATCCTAAAGACAATTATTTGTAATACACGTGTTGCAAATAGACTACGATAATTGTATTAGTAGGATAAAATGACTAATTTTGGTATGAGAGTAACCTTGAACTACCTAAATTTGCAAAACTATTGGATATTTTTAACTCAAGATTAAAACAAAGAAAGAAAGGAGAGGAGTTGAGTACTCTTCAAAGAAATGCAATGGGATACTTCGGCCAAATGAAGAAATAAGTTGTTATTTATAAGATAGATGCTTTGAAGGACTCATTTGATAACGTTCCTGTTTCCCGTTTATGTTTCTCATTTTTTTAAGAAACGGACTTGTTTGATAATGGGTTCTCGTTTCTCATTTCTAAAATTTAAGAAACATTTCTAAAAAAAAGGGCCAAAATTGAGAAATTTTTTTTTTTTAAAAAAAGAAGTTTCTCACGTTTTTGTTTATATTTCTATTTTATTGTTCTCATGAGTAATCATTATCAGCTTTTGGTGTATTGGTATCAGGCGTCCATAGTAATTAACTTTCGTTTGCCAGTTTTGTAAATAGTTTAATATTTTTTATTTATAATAATATATTTTTTTTATTATTACATTCCTTTATTTTTATTTTTTCTTTATTAATTTTGTACTCTCTGCCTAGAATATACATACACACATATATATATAACATCAATTTTTTATTTGGCATACAAATCTAGCAATAATTTTAAATCATAAAAGTGATTTCATATTTCTATTTAGGTTTGGATCAAAATTAATTTGATATCACATAAAATTTCAGCTTACCTGGTGAAGAGAAGTGAAAATAAAGTATAAAATTTCATTATTATTCCTATATAACTTTGCAAAAATAATAATAATAATAACAAAATATTTTTATATCAAATAAAAATGTCACTTAAATTTTGTTGTGCCCTTTTCAGACTTTTAATTGTTTGTTTTAATTTGCTTGATTTATTATGTTCAGTTGTTCACCCACCTCATGAGGAAGAAATCAAAAGAAAAAAATGGTTGATTTCTTCTTCAACAAATCAATAAAAACATGAAACCAAAGTACTTGTCACAAATTAAGAGAAAATTGAAGTAAGGTGACTTTTACTTCTCGATAAACATAATCAATCATTCGTAATATGAAAAGTAGGGTCCATTTAAATACGTTCACAAAAAATTAGTTAATAATATTTTATGAATTATAAATAATAATAATAAATTATTAAGATTACAACAATTTTTATTATAAAATAGTAAACATGACCTAAGAGTAATCGGGAGTACACGCCAAGAGGCTCAAACTAGCTTCCCAGGGCCAATATACATTATATGAAGAAATACTATTTTGAAGGGGTATTGTTGTGTTGGCCGTGACTTGGATCTGCTCCCGGTTGGTTGGAAATCTTTATGAAATTGAAATTTTGTTTCGTTTGATAACCATTTGTTATTTTTGGCATTTGAAAATTAAGCTTATACTAAAAAAGTTAAAAGTTTTAAAAACTAAGAAAATAATTTTCAAGAACTTGTTTTTGTTTCTAAAATTTACTTAGGATTTTGAGGGGTGTTTGAGCCCCTAACTTCTAGCGGGTGGATTGGGCTATTATATATTATAGTCTGTTTATGTTTGGGGCTCAAATTATAATACTTGATGTTTCCAACTATTATAAACTAAAATTAACTACATTGTTGCTATGTTTCCCTCTTGTTACAATGTTTACTATTTTTTACTTAGACTGAAATAGTTTGCACTCCTAACACATATTATTATAACCTACTGACAATTATAACTCTCAGACTATAATAACTACTAACTATGATCACCAACCACAAATACCCCCTAAGTGTTTTTTTTTTTTTTTTTATATATAAAAAAAAAAAAAAAATGTGGGGGGTTTTTGGGTTGTTTAAAAAAAAAAAAAAAATAAAAACAACCAAAAATACCCCCCCAGGGTTTTTTTTTTTTTTTTGTTATCTACTTTTATGAGTGTTTTCGATATCCAAGTCAAGTTTTAAGAACTAAAAAATAGTTTTTAAAAACTTCTTTTTGGTTTTTTGAATTTGGCTAAGAATTCATATGTATACTTAAAAAAGATGAAAATATAATTTGAGAAAACAAGTACAATTTTCAAAAATTATAACAAAAAATTAATTAGGTCTTGTTTGATCATAGCTATTTTGTTTTTGAAATTTGTGCTTGTTTCCTTCCAATTTCTTTATTATGGTTTTCACGTTAAGAGAAAAAAAAAAAAAAAAAGCAGGAAACTAGTATTTTTAACCTTAATTTTCAAATACCGATATTTTGTTTAATAATCATTTGACATTTTGTTTTTTAAAATCATACTCATAAATATTACTTCCTCAAATAAGTTCCCTTGTTTTCTTTTCTACTTTCCTACAAATATTTTAAAATTCAACCTAAGTTATATATATATAAACTTGTTTTTAATTTTAGAATTTAGAAGAAAATCAAATTGTTTATTTAATAAAAGACGTACAACCCATAGTAAAAAAATAGCGAAAGAACGAACACAATTAAAAAAAAAAAACATAAACGTAAAAATAAAATCATTATCAAATCAGAGCTATTTAGATGAATTATAAAAGAGCTATTTAGTATAAAATCTACTAGGGTGGAGATTGAACATCTAACTTCCAGGGACGAAAGTTATGCCAATTACCATGGAACTAAACTCATTAATGTACTAATTTTTTTAATTAATATCTTAAAGTATTTAATTTAATTTCCTATGTATTAAGTTTCAACCCCAAGTAATGTTGACAAAAACATGTTTTGAAAATTTAATATTTTTTATTTTTTTAATGAGTCAGTCAATATTTAACAAACCATAATAACATTTTAATACATTATTGTCTTTTGGAAAACTTGATTTCCATTCTCCTTGCACAGTGAAGTATGCGAGAAAATGCAACATAGCTCTAACATACATTTTCAACCTAAATATTAGTTCTTTCAATTTTTACTAATTAATTTATATCGTTGAACTAAAAAAATAAAAATAATTAATTCAATTGTGTAAAAGAAAAACCTCAAAGTCTCAATAATCTATATAAAGTTACATATTTAGCAGTAGATATAGTTCAACTAGCTACAACTGACGATACAAATTTTTTACTAAGAGCCGAGTTTGAAGTCTCCAATCCTCTACCCACGTATTGTTGAATTAAAATAACCAAATTATAGACATTTTTTTCATCAAGATTGTCATATGTGACTTATTTTATTTATTGTAAATATCTACATAATTATTATACTTTTGAAATGTGTAGGTTAAATTAAAAAGTTTGGTCTCAAAATTAGGATTGTGTCTAATAATTTTTCGTTTAAGTTTATAAGAAAGATTAGTATTAAAGAATGCAAGAGTGTTTGAATGAGTACTGAGTCTCCCCACATAATTACTGAAGGCTTTCATATAGGTTAAGCCAGGCAAGTTAGAAAATTACCAAAAAAAAAAAAAAAACCTTATAAGTTTAATTGGGCCGTGAACATTTTTACTTGGGCCCAAATCCACAGACAACAAACGTGGATCCCTTGGCTCTCTTCCCCAGTTCAACATATATATATCAATCGTTTCCCTTTTCAATTCCTACTTTGCCACTAATTAGGGTTTTTCGAGAAGGCCTCGTCCACGTCCGGCCGTCATGGTACTCCTTCTTCACCCTTTTCCTTTTTCTGCAATTTTAATGTCTCTTATTTCTTCTCAAGAGTCCCTCATGGGTGTACTTGTGTTCTACATCTCTGATTTCTTTCACGATTTGTTCTATTTGGTTGCCGTCAATTAGTTCTGTGATGGAGAAGGCCAATAGTTGTAGTAGTTGTAGTTGCGTTTTGAAAAATTTACGTTGAATTGAGAGCATCGGCCCTGTACTGTTTATGCCCTTCGTTTTCTATTGCGTGTTTTTTTTTTTCTTCCATATTATCACTTGATCTGGGACTGTGCTTAGGAGTCAACTGGTTTATCTGTTGCACTCGAGCTTAGTTTGGCTTAGTTAGCGAGGTGAGAATGTAAGTTCTATGGGGCTAGTTGTAGAATAAACCATCTGAATCATCTGGCAGCTCGTGCTGTGATCATGTCGAATTGGAAGTATTTTTGTTGCACGGACTGTAAGAGGAGGAATTTAAGGACTACTGACATTTGTAGCTCATGCAATCTGGGTCCTGGATTTAGTGGATGCATGATTGCTCAATTGAGTGAAATCTGTAGTGTCACTAAACCTTTTTGTTTTTCGGATAAGAAACAATTTCATATTGATGGTATTAAATTATAAAGGGGAACCCCAATAAGACTAATTACAGAATGCCTCTCCAATTGGAGGTGAGGGAGGAATAACTGTAATGATGGAAGAGGGGGATGTCACTGAACTTTTGAACGAATGTTTCTTCCTAAATTGCTGAAAAGAAGGGATTTTTCACGAGGTAAACATTGCTCATTGATGAGTGGATTATAAGTTCTGGAGCTTTTATTACCATAAATTCATTGATTGTCCATCCAAAAGAAGTTTTAAACCATGGAATCGAAATGCTGCAGTGGGTTTGCAGTATTTGTGTTTTTTTTTTTTGTCATTACAGGTTGTATTGTCATGGTTTAAGATTTGATTTGTGGATTTGGTAATGGAAAATAGGTGAACGTTCCCAAGACAAAGAAGACTTATTGCAAGAGCAAGGAGTGCAGGAAGCACACCTTGCACAAGGTTACACAATATAAGAAGGGAAAGGATAGTCTTGCTGCACAGGGAAAGCGTCGGTACGATCGCAAGCAATCAGGATATGGAGGTCAGACCAAGCCTGTGTTTCACAAGAAGGTTAGTTAATTTTCTCACATCCAGTCAAATTCTTACTTTCTCCTTTTCCAAGGTGCCATTTAGATTAGAACTGAATTGAAACTCCTGAATTTCACAGGCAAAAACTACCAAGAAGATTGTGTTGAGGCTGCAATGCCAAGGGTGCAAACACGTATCCCAGCACCCAATCAAGGTTAGAATGCAAAGCAATTTATTATTTTCTAATTATATGGCCTCTCTCTATTAAGTATTTTGTTAGTCTAATGCATTTTCCTAAAAAATCATTCAAGCCTATGGTGGTTCTCATGCTAAATATTTAAGGCTGTTGGTCCAAATAAAGCTAAATATTTAAGGCTGTTGGTTCTCATGCTAGTGAAGACAGTTGATACTTGATTCTAGGTTTTAAATGCCGTTACCTTTGGGTAGTTTTGTTTTCTCCCTTCCTATGTGTACGGTTTCATAGCTAAGTATCGAATTGGTACTCGGTGCTGATGTTGCAATATTTGACGTAATTGTTGCAAGTCCAAATGAGAAACTCTAATTGTTAGTTATTATCTGGTGGATTTTGTGCGGTTCCCTCATCACATTTCTAAATTGTCAAATGCAGAGATGCAAGCACTTCGAAATTGGTGGAGACAAGAAGGGAAAGGGAACTTCTCTTTTCTAGACCCTTTGTCAGTTTTTATCTTTTGTTATTTCTTTTTCACAAGATTATTTGTTACTGGAGTTCTTGCACCATTACTCTGTGTTCAGCAATTAGTTCTACATGCTGTAATGATACTGTTTAGCTGAAACTCTCTTGTCTTAATTATTGAATTGCCAAAATTTTGATGCTATTTGTTCGATTTATCGAGTCCTTTCTCATAGAAACTTGTCTGCATGATGAATCGGTCAGTAATAGAATTAATCAATTGATTATTGTTAGATTCGTGAAAATTGTCTTCCAACTATTTCACGATAACGCAGATGAGGTACATATTTTGAGATCAAGGTTATTGTATTCTGTCTGTTATACGGTTACATCATCTGAAGCATTTGATAATCAATCAGCTGGGTAGTTTGAAAGGTTTGTCTGATTTGAAATGGAATGTTTTGGTATATAAAAAAAAAGTTGAAATCTTTACAGCATATATATTTGTGCATGTTTGGATTGCTGAAGAGAGGCTGGATCAAATTACAAATTTGTTCTTTGTGGTTTAATAGGGGTGTTCAAAAAGCTCGATAGCCTGAAAATTTTGATCAACTAAACCCAACGTATATTATTTGGGTTGAGTTATGAACTCATTTGGGATGGATTGTGTTGGGGTTTTAAATAAATGAAAATTTTATGGGTTAGATTGGTACATTGGGCTCACTTAAAATTAAGATATGTTTTTTTTTTAATTTATGATACTACAAATACAGAAAATACTGTCTATTACTGAAATTTTTTAAATTTATAAATAGTTTAGTTTATATATATATTTATTTGTTTTAATTTTATTACCTCGAATAATTTATTCTCTCACGACTCTTAAAAATAAATTTTTAACACAAGTACAATTCAAAATTTTCTTATACAATTTGTTATTTAACTAAGTTTGTATTTGAATTTTACATTTGATACCTATTGCTCTTAAAAATGGGCTTGAAGCTGGTATGGTGCTGGGGCTTCTTCCTCTCTAAGGTTGGCAATTGGGTTGGGGCGTGGCAGGAGGATTCCTTGTCCCTGCCATTTGCTGTCGGGAAAATGGGTCCTTGAGCCAATTCCTATTAATCTACGAGAGAGCGAGCGAACAAAACAATGAGAGGAGGAGACAGCGAGAGAGAAAGCAAGATTTAGTGAGATCGAGTGTGTAAGAGAAAGTGGGATAGAGTGAGAGAAAGCAAGAGAGATAGAGTGACGGGTTGCTATTGGGGAATAGAGATAGAGTGACAGGTTGCTGTTGGGGAATATCGGGGTCAGCGCGGGGATATCGTCCCCGCCTTGTCCACAGACGGGGATTTCGCGACCCAATCGAATCGGGGCTCCGTGGGTTCTTTTGCCAACCCTATTCCTCTCTATGCTGCAATGGTCTCTTCAATAGTCTATTGCCTGATAATAGAATTTTTAAAATTCTATAATGAATCACAACTAATTATTGAAGATATCAAACGAACACTCACGAATCTCGTGAGATGTACATAATTTGACCATAACACTCGCAAATTAGAAAAAAACCAAACAAATTAGGAGGTGTGGAGATATCTAGAACTTACCGCATTCTACATTTAGCCAACAAGTAGTTAATTCTCTACTATTGCATGCACACACGAGCTAGAGAAAAAACATCGTAGCCAGTGGTAGATGGAGGGCTTGAGGACTTGAATTTGATAAAAAAAAGAATAAAATAAAATAAAATTAAAAATAAAAAGCTAAGCGGGAAGACGTTTAATCTAATTTTCAATGAAACATGGAAGTGAAATTTTACTTTTATATTCTTAGTAAAATACAATTCTTCCAAAATAAATTGGTGCCCTTTAATATAAAATAAATTCAAGTAATGAAACCCCCGACAAACTTAATATTGAATTTCCTATGAATTACTTTAATGTAACACAATCAAAATTTGATTGCGACACTAACGAATATCAAATGTAAATGTATGGGCTTTTTGAGTGATCTATTTTATTCTTGATCATGTTATATTGCTTACCTAACTATAAAATTAAAATAAATCAAACGATACTTTAAAGAGCAATTAATCTCGTGTGTCCTTGTCGTCTAAAGGAAAGATCATAGATGGATAAAAATACCAAAATTTAAAATTTAAAATCTTTTTATGAAAAAATTGATATCTAACTGATAGAATCAAAATGAAAAGAACAAACAAAAAGAAACGGGAAGTATAACCTTCGAGTTCATAGCTCTCACCCAGTGGTCGTCTAGGCTATTCAGTCAAATTTTTTCCAATGTTGCTCCACTTGGTGTTTTCTTCATGATACTTCTTTTACTTGAGCTGTAACGGGAATGCGATTAAAAGTCTCACATTGAATAGATTAGACAACTATCTCTAACAATATGAGATCCTTTAAAGTAAAACTAAAGCAAAGTCACGATTGTTTATGATCAAAATGGACAATACCATATCATTGGGAGATATTTGAAGAGTGGTTGTCCCCAACATGCTTTTGCTTTTTCTGTCTTTGTTGTTTTGTGTTGATCTTGGAGCTATGACCTTTTTGCAAATATAATTACATTTGCAAAATAGATTAATGAATGTTAGACAGTATTAATTTGGTGTATCTTTTATCACTCGAATAAGAAATTGTTAGAAATAATCCTCAAATGTTTATCTTTCAAAACTAGCACCTTTTTAAGAAATTCATTGAAATAGTTTTTCTCCGTGCATCTCGATGGAGACCGACCATTGCAATTTATATTTAAAAAATCTTTTTCATCTTTTATCAATTGTTTTAGACTTTTTCGGTGAAATCTCAGACAAGATTAACATCGAGATTCTACATATTTGAATAGGAGAAAATCTATGAAAGGGGTAGGAGAGGGATATGCCCCCGCCCCCTCACATTGTGTTGTTCTACAATATATATTATTTTTTATTAAATACAAAAAATTGTTTTTGTATCGAATATAATAGTGCATGCCCCCCAAAAGACACGAAATGAGACCTTGCTTCAATGGTGATGGTGGAACTCTAATAACTTGGCAACCAAACTACGAATCTTCAAGGTGGCACGTTCATCTAATAATTTCAACTTTAACAAGTTCCTTAAAAATAAATCTTATATCAAATCTTGCACAATTTTTGTTTCTAAAATTTACAAATTTCTAACTTTTTAAATGGATTTACTAATTATGTGTGGATTTACTAATTATGCAAATGGATTTTCCAAATAGATCTCAAACTGTGATTTTTAAATTCCGAGAAAGATCAAATTTTATAAAAGAAATTAGGTAAAATTTGAGAATTATATAGAATCTAAATGTTAATCCTACTGAAATTTCACTAAGAAAGCCCACAATAAGATGAAAAATGTTATATATAAATCTCAGTGGCGATCTTTGTCGAAATGTCTTAAGAAAAACTCTTTTAACGAGTTTCAACGAAGTGTGCTAATTATGACTCTCCCCCAAGTGTAAATAAAATGTTGAAAAGATGGATTTCTATGGAGTGAGTTATTTATCAATATTTTCATTAATATTTTTGTAAATTTCATTAGATTATGTACTGGTATTCAGGTGAAAAAATTGTCAGAAATATCCATAGCTTATGAGTGTTAAGTCAAGTCGATTATAAATTCATCCATAGTGCTTAGAACTCACTGAGAGCCAAGTCATCAAGTAGGCTTGAGGCCCCACAACAAAAACAACTACCAAGAACTAATATTGCCTTCGTCCTTTCATAAGCATTACAAAACTATTTTGAGGTAGAAATCTATAAGAATGTTGGAAGAAAAAAAAAAAAAAACAAGATGGTGCGTCAGTGACTTGAAGCAAAAATTAAGACATAAACACAACCATGTCATCCCAAGTCACCGTCACACCCATTTCATATCCTAATTTTCATCCAAAATTGAAAAACATTTTTATCGAAAAATAGTTTTGAAACATTTATGAAATGTCAAGTTACTATTGCAACTTTAGGGGTATTTTCTGAAACAAAAGAGAAAAGTTCAAAAGTCATGCTTGTAGATTAAACTTTGTATATCTTTTTTCTCTCTTTGATATCACACGTATTGGAGTAAGCTTATGCACATCAAATTAAAATACGTCGCCATGGATTTGAACCGATAAGAGGAGACAGTTAACTTTTTTTAACTGGTCCCTTGGTTCCTAAAGCCATACAGCACTACAGATACACATCCAATTGGTCAAGGGCTCCAAAAAGTGAAGCTAAATATACAAGAAACACCTTCTGATGCAACATATCAACAAGTACTATGAAAAGCTTGAAGAAAAGAAAAGTCCTCCATATCTGGGCCATTGAGAACCAAAATCATGTGTATGAAGCAAATACTAATTCACTCAATAACCAAAAACGTATTACAAAACTACAGATTGAAATGAACGTTAAAACATAGGACAACTGCATTATATAACGAATCAAGCAGCAAAGGATTAACACCAGGCTGAAGAAACATCAAAATACTCCAACTTTAAATAAGATCATAGAACAATTTTATGAACGAATAGGATAATCCAGGTTGAAATCCTAAATAACCAAGTTTTGCACTACTACAGCAGTCTTTTCTGGGTAGTATTAGCAATGCACACACAAATGAGCATATCATAGCACCAACAAACCTTAATCAGAGTCAGCCAGTTCTAATCTCATTGCATAAAAGTATGCATACCTGGACTGAAGTACAAATTCTCCCAAGTCTGATACGGGTCTATATAATTGTGCCACACACTGTTGTAAGAATCTTACAAGAACCCTCTACTATTTTTCGATAAATTATGCAGCATATGATACGGCGTAAAAGTTTACAGAGTTTGATTTCCCTTGTCATGTAGTGGACCCTATCCGTATAACTTTGCAAAAGTATAAATTGTGATCCACTAGCCACGTGATACTCTATAGAGGTAACTAGAAGAATCATATATATAATATGGATCGAGTAAAACATCTACTATACGAGCAAATTTTTAAAATTTATTAATTTCAAGCTTTTCTCTCTGAAGTGTTAATAAAAACTGTCAATACCTATATCAATGCCGAATACACAAAATAAATACTGATCCAAACAGCCAAAGAAACATTTAGCCAAGAAAAAATAATTACTTCCATCAAATCTAGGAAGATAAGATTAACTTTTGGATAAATCTATAAAAAGTCAGTACACAACTTGAAATGTCGTGCTTTCACATCAAGATCCTACCTCAAATACTTAACTCGAACCTTTATCTTTGCCTTCATTACCAACTGCATCAGTCACCAGGGCTATGGGCCTTTGATCAATCACCTCGTCAATTATACCAAATTCCTTGGCCTCCTCTGGGGTCATAAAATAATCCCTATCCATATACTTCTGAATAATCTCTACTGACTGTGATGTATGCTTGGAGTACAGCTCATTTAATGCATCCCAAACCCGAACAATCTGTTTTGTGTGAATTGTCATATCCTTTGCTTGCCCACTATATCCACCAGAAGGCTGGTGAATCATGATAGTTGCATTAGGAAGCGATCGTCTCTCACCCTTGGCACCAGCAGCTAGAAGAAGAGAAGCCATCGAGGCAGCCTGACCCAAACAGATGGTGTTGATGGGTGATCTTATATACTGCATAGTATCATATATAGCAAGCCCTGTAAATACATGACAACTATTGGTGATATTATCAAAGGTGAAAACTACGAATCTTCTAAGTATGAAAGGTTGGCACTTGGAACGAAGTTTATGATTATAAGTTCTTAATATGAAAGCAATTTGAAGCCTGTTTGGGGTAACAAACGGTGGAAATTAACATTATAGCCTAGGGGCAGGGGGCAGGGGGCATGGATGTACAGTTCCAGCATAAGATTAGCCAAACTTCATATTAGTGAACTGTGATAATTTGGATTTGAACCTCCAATCTAAAGAAAGAAGGAGTGCATGTCAATTTTTGCTGATGATATCCTATTGTTTTCTTGTGAAAAAACATCAAATTGAGAGCATATAGTACTTAGTAATACCACATATGTGCATATGGTAACTACCAATAAACTCAAAACCCCAAAACCCAAGAGATTAAACCTATAGATTATTTAAGGATGATCTTCCACTTCAATATCATGATAAATACACCTTAACCTAATTTAATAATCTGTTCATGCTATTAACAACATTCTCAAAGTCAGAAATGACAAGTCCAGAAGCTGATAGGAATTATGACAATAAACAAAACAATGAAATGGCTGAATTAGTAAAATATATATTTATATTATACCGGCAGTAACGGCGCCGCCGGGGGAGTTGAGGTACATGTTAATGGGCTTCGAGGGGTTCTCAGACTCGAGAAAGAGGAGTTGAGCAACCACGACATGGGCAGTATCGTCAGAAATGGGGCCATTGATGCAAATGATGCGCTCCTTGAGAAGACGAGAGAAGATATCGTAGGCTCTTTCTCCTCTCGATGTGTGTTCAATTACCATGGGAACCAAGCTGTAAGCGCGACGAAAATCTCTCGTCGCCGTTCTTCCGTTCACCGAAGCTGTGGATTTAGCGGCGAGCAGCATTGAGGTGGAAGCTAAACTCCTCCAAATCATGGCGAACTGGTTCGATTTGTTGGGAGTGTAATCGAGGGTTTATCAGCTTCAACTTCAACCTCCAGATTCGAGAGTTCCTTCTCTCTTCGACTTCTCTTTCTCTCCCGCTCTCTCTTTTTCTCTGAAAGCAAAGTGAAATTTGGTTCTTTTTCCTATTAATTCGTGGGCCGCAATTTTGCTTTTGCTTCCTTGTAATTAGCCCATTAGGTTTTCTTCTTTTGTCTCTCACCAAATAAATAAATAGCAAAATTAAAGACTTACTTTGTAAAAATAGCAAAAAGGTTTTTTTAATTTTAAAAAATGGGCAAAAACACAATTAAATAATAAAAAATAATATGAATAAATAGATAAAAAATGACTCCACCAAGATCGAATACTATAATGTTAACAATTTAGTAGGTGGGGAGTTTCAAAACCATTTAAAAAAACAACAAATACTCTCTAATCAAATGATTACAAGAAAACTTGAAAATGTCCAATTAACTTTATAAGTAAATATTACACTAAACAAGGTTTTTCTTTAAAGAAACTAATTTTGAAAACAAAAAGCAAATCAAAACAATTGGAAAAAAAAAAATCAGACCATAAACCTCTCATCGGTTGAGAAGAGAAACTCTAGATCTACAAGTACAAATCTGATTGGACTAGTTTCGTTGCTGGAATTGAACTTCAACAAGCAGCTACATTCCTTTAAGATAGGTAAAACAATCCAAATCCTTCATCAATCTTTATTTTCTAATCTTCTCTTCTACAACTCATTTTCCATTCGACAAACAAGTTGATAGCGTGAGGAGCATAAAAGGAACATCAAAAGGAAAATTCTTTCTAATCTTTTCGAGATGTAAACCTTACCCTCCTCCCCAATCTTATATTTCCCAATTTGGTCAGTCCATTCCGTTTGTTTTTCCTTACAGATTTAAATGTAATGTTGAACCAAAATATTAGGATATAGTATATAGAGATCAAAATATTATCTTCGAACATAAGTAAAAGATTTACCAAATCATTATTTTCACAAAAAAAGATTATTGAAATTTACCCTAAAATCGAATTTGAAACTTTACTTTTTTCTGCATTGAAGCTACTATTTACATTGTAGTTGCAATTTGCTTTTCTAGAATGCTACAACAACTGAGGCTTAAATGAGTTTTCTCCATAAACACCTAAAAATTGAGGAGTTTCTTGCCAATTTTAAGCTATTTTGCATAGTTGAGTGTAATTTTGCTATACAAAAGACTAAATATATGCAATTTTATGTCAAAATAGTTAGGCTTGGTAGCTAAATAATTATAGAAAACAAGAATTATCACACATGGCGAAAAATCATGTTGAAATTTATGGTGCAACTTTCACCTACTTTTTGTTGGAAAAAACCTCCCACTTCTACTGTAGGAAGAATCAGAAAAATAATAGAGAAATTAAAGAGAAAGCAACAAATTGGAAACACAAGAATTTTACGTGGAAAACACCAAACTCGGAGAAAAACTATAGTCCACCAGAAAGAAATCCACTAGGTGAGAAATTTTTACAATCACACACAATAATTCTGTCTCCCGATCCTAGTTACAATGACATTCTCTCAAAGTTTTTGACTACTTACACATTTTTCCGCTCTCACACTAGAGTAAAAAATGAATTTAATTAGAGTTAGCATACTAAGCTTAAAATGTTTCTAACTGGGACAATTGAAAAACAAAAATATCGGCTCCTTTTATAAGGTTTAGAGAGCCCATGACTTTCTTAAACCTTTTCAATGTAGGACAAGCTCGTGACTTTCCTAAATATTTTTTATGTAGGACAATTGCACTTTTAATATTTTGCCAAAAACCCAACAAATTCTACCTTGACAAGATATTTAAAGAATCTACATCTTCAACAACATCCATTGTCTTTGTTGGAGATTTGCTTATTGTCTTTATATTTTTCTAAGCCAGCTTCTGGTGGTATTTGGAAAATCTCAGCAAAATTATATTGATCGATATTTCCTTTTTATGGTGGATCTTATTGTGACAAAAAAAGGAAAATATTTTTTTAGGAAATTCTTTCCATATTTATTTATTTAAGGCAGAGTGTTATGGGTTTGGTTGTTTGCATGATGTCACATAAGTTGCTCAGCTATTGTTGTAACAAACGCTATTTCTTCTATTCAGACTTTCCTTATTTGGAAAATTCAACAGACTTTATATTATGGATTCTTTCCTTCTTTATGGCATGCCAAGTTCTTTTTGGGAATGTTTTTCTTTTCTAAAGAAATTATTTATTGAAGGTTTGGTACCCTTGCTAGGGTTGGCCGTCATTACTGAATATTTTGAAGAATTGTTGTTGTGGGGCCCGAGCTCATTTTGTTTTTGGTGAGAAAGAGCTTTTGTTTTATGTGGCCGATTTGTGCAACATAGTGATTTGATCTTTGCTCACTTTATTTCGTTGTGTGTATCTGTTGTTTGAATCATTCAAGAACGTGAAGATTATTGCTGTCTTAGGGGGAGCCTAAGGCATCGTTGAAGAAAAGGGATTCTCGGTCTTAAGGGGAGCCTAAAACTTCATTCATCGAGAAGGATTTCTCAAGCTTTAGTTCTAAGGTGTTATGAATTGAAAATGGAGTTCTTAAGACTTAGGGGGACCTAAGTTCTCATGTGAAGGGAGTTCATTGAGTCACGAGGAAGTTAATCGAGCTAAAAGAAGTCTCACACACTATCAAAAACCGAAGTGTTCATCATTAATATTATCAAACTTAGAGGGAGCCTAAGTACAATTGAGAGGGAGTCTCACATCTAGGGGGAGCCGATGCTTCGTAAGTTAAGCTCTGCAAGAGTAAGAGTCACTGTAGAAGTCGAACTTTACAAACAAGTACTTTGTTGTAAACGCTTAACTATTCAATATTAGTGGATTGTCTTTCCTTGGTACACTGCCCCCTTATATAGGTGGTTTTTATCGCCAAACTGGGTTACCAACTCTGGTGTGCAAATTCTCTTTTGCTTCTTGTTAGTTTTGTTGGTTGCTACAGTGTTTGTCTGTGCTTTCTGTTTAACATCCGTATTTGAGTGACCAGTCATCTTATAACTTTTTCAATTGGTATCAGAGCAGGACACCTTTATCTCAAGTGTGTCGATCATAAACGAGATCAAAGAAGGTGGCTCTACCACTAGTCCTCCAGTTTTAGATAAAACGAACTACTCTTATTGGAAAGCCAAAATGACTGCTTTCTTTAAGTCCATGAACAACTGATGTGCGAAACCGCATGTGCATGGGTCAAATTATAATATAGAACAGTTTAAGTCCAAGATCGTATCCACTGGGGATTGAATTGGATATATTCACTTATCTATTCAAGACTTTAGTTGATTTTATTTAAGGAATGGAAATCAAGTTTGGATTTTTGTATTTTGCAAACAAAGAAAATAAAATCAAGTCAAAATTCAAGGGATAAGAGAGTTTTAAGCTATTGTTGTCATTAATTACTTCATTGAGTCATGCTTTAGGTTTTCATGGAATTATGTGCAAACAATATGTTTAAGTCTAAAACTAATATTTGGATTGTTTTCTCTAAAGAACAACTATTTCTTATGCAACTTAATTGATTATTAATCTTTTGAAACCAAATTAAGAGGCATTGCATTAAGATTAGTCATAATCAATTTTCTCTAATAAGCTAACTATTTTCATGAAAGATTAGTAGAGATTTACTGTCGTAGATCCAATTAGACATATAATCACTCAATCATACATCTAACCTAACAATTATTGATGATTAATCAATAGAAAATAAAACACAATAGCATTGAAAACATATCATTTAACAACATTCATGAAAAGCACTAAATCATTCACTTAAATCCATAATTAAATCATCTAACACCCTAAAACAACGAGTTTAGCCACACATAGCCATCAAATACATACTTGCATATATGAGTTCTCAAGCATAAAAGTAAAAGAAAAAGAGAAGTTTAGGAAGAAAGACTCTCGAATTGCTTCCCGACGTTGAATTCCTTCAATTTCCACTTGGTTGACACCTTGAGATCTCGAACAGCCTTTAACTCTTTTCCAACGCTTTCCTCTCTTTGTGATAACAAACTCACACCTTTTAGGCTCTCTTTTCCTCTGAGTTTTCTTGTGTCTCTTCGTGTATTGTCTTGTGTCTAGAGTTGCTAAAAACCTTTCAATTTATAGAAATTGTCGTCCAAAATATTTTTCAAATTTGCAAAATCTTAAAAAAAAAAAAGGAAAGTTGCCGTCACTGCGTTCTTCGTCATAATAGGGGCAGCATAGTGATGCTCGCGACGCTGCCCGACATCATTGCCCAACTTCAAGCGTTGTGCCGCAACGCATCGACACTCTCATATCTTCCAAATTTTGATGCCCTCGGGTCGAGAGGTCGAGGGCAGCGCAACGTCGCTCTCAACTGCACTACCCTGTTTCTAGGATTTTTCCATTTTTTGTCGGGTTTTGGCTCGGTTTAATTCTTTTGGCCCTTTACACTTAATATCTCCATAATTACCTGAAAATCACTAGGGGTTTTGGCTCGGTTTAGTTCTTTTGGCCTTTTACACTTAATATCTCCATAATTACCTGAAAATCACTAGGGTTTTGGCTCGGTTTAGTTCTTTTGGCCTTTTACACTTAATATCTCCATAATTACCTGAAAATCACTAGTAAACACATGAAATCTAATAAAAATATCTCTAATTTAAGAGGACAAAAATCACTTTTCGACTGCTTTTCACCATTCAAGAAATTTGCTAATCCCGAGAAAAAAAAAAGAATAAAACATAGGGAAATTCTACATAAGTATGATATTGATTCATGCCTCAGAGAATAACATATTAGGGCCTCAAGTAGAAACATTCATGCATATATATATATTGTTAAGATCATTCAAGGCCAAATCTAGTCATCCCCCATAAGTGTATGTACAAGCCTCTTTTAATTCAAAAACGAAAACTCAAATTAGGACTTTAGAGAGCTTTTTTAGTTTTTCCCCCTACTCTAGCTCATGCACTAATCTTCAATAATCCACACATTTCAAGCAAGTATGTCCACTAAACTTGCATTCTTTTACCTAGGATCATTAGCTTTCACATATTCACTGTAGGGACTCGTACCTAGTCAATTCCTAGGTGTCATTCACAGCAAATGTAGCTCTTTTTACCCCCATCCATGCACACTCATTACAAGTTTAACATAATTTAAATGGTGCACAATAGACATGTAAAGCTCATACATTTTTTTGCGCACTTTTTCAAAGGCATTAATAATATTTTCTTCTTCCTTAATTGAACATTACAAACCATCATGCATTTCAACTCTCCAACCGGTGGGGCCTTTCGGAGTGACAACAAAATATACTCAACTTAATCCCTTTCTAGGTCAAAGTTTCTAAATTAAAGTGATTACGTGCTCAAGAATATGATCAACTTCAAGTGGGACTTAAATAGATCAAAACTCAAGATAATGCTATCTTATTTTCACAATAAGTCATCCATTATGCATATCTAAGTCTCATCGTAGCCAATCAACATCAAAAGCACACAACCATACAACATTCCCATCATTTTTGAAAGCTAAAATCGAAAATTTTTCAAAATTTTCAAAATTTTCCAAAATTCACTTAACATGCATATAATCATTGAAAGCAAATTAGTACGCCTCCCACCCCAAACTTAGAACGATACATTGTCCTCAATGCATAAAAGAATAAAGTAAAAAGAGATACAAGCCTAGAGTGTGCCGGAGTCCACCAAAAAACTTGACAGAATGAGTACTTTGCATCAATTTCCTAAAAAATAATTAGCGGCATATGTGTGGATCCCTATAAAAGAAAACAAACAAATCAAACAAACTAAAATTAAAGAAAGCAATAAACTTGGGTTGTCTCCCAAGAAGCGCTATGTTTAACGTCTTCTAGCTAGATGGGGCTCACAAGTCACATTGGATCCCAAGGTGGTTTCTCCATTCCATGCTTCGAACCACTTTGAATCTTTAGTTTTCACCCACATTGGCACTCGCTAACATAATCATTCACATTCATCTTACTAGTTGTCAAGTCTTTATCAATTTCCACATTTTCTTTATTAATATAGTCAAGCAACATCAAAGAATCATCATTTTGAGATTCATTGGGCTCACTACCTCATCTTTAACATGCTTCTCCATGACTTTTTCATACTTCATTTTAGAGTTTGGAGGCATGCAAGAAGAAATAGGAGCATTATCAAAACTAGAAACATGCTTCATATGATTTTCTAACTTAACATCAAGCAAACTATTCATGCCACTAGTCTTACCGCTCAAATAAGGATCAACATGCAAGAGCTATTACAAGAAGAAGGAGAGGATGTTACCATCTTGCTTGGTTCATGATGCTCATAACTTTCCACATCCGCTTGCTTAAGGATTTTATAAATGTCAAATGTTACCTCCTCATCCTTGAGGCGGAATGTGAGTTTCTCATCTTGCAAGTCAGCGATGGCTCTTCTGGTGGCCAAGAAAGGCCTCCTAAGAATTATGGAAACTTTGACATCTTCCTCCATGTCTAGTATCACAAAATTCGCCGGAAAGATAAACTTGTCTACCTTGACCAATACATCCTCCACAATGCCATAGGAGTGAGCAATTGATTGATCGACCATTAACAAGGATATGGTAGTTGGTTGCATCTCTCCACCATTGAGCTTCCTAAACACAAATAAAGACATTGAGTTAATAGAAACTTCAAGGTCACAAAAGTGCTTTAGTAACTGAATTATTGCTTAAATAACAAGAAATAGAAACTCCCGGATTCTTTTAGCTTTTGAGGCAATTTCTTTGTAGCACCGCACTGCACTATTTAGTTAGTGCAACCGTTTTGTAGTCTCCATACTCTTTCTTCATAGAAAACACATCATTCATGAATTTGGCATACTTAGGCATTTGTTTCAATGTCTTTGCAAAAGGAATGTTAATTTGCAACTTTTTGTAAATATTTAGGAATTTAGCAAATTGAACATCAACCTTTTTCTTTTGAAATCTTTAAGGAAAAGGTAAAATATTAGGGACAAAAGGAAGAGAATTAAAAGTACTCCCTATATTAGTATTTGATAAAAAACGACACTCCCAACTGACCATGGTGTACATTAGTTTTTTTTTTTTTTTTTTTGGGCTCATTTCCTCCTCTTCTTCTTCCATATCCATAAGTTCATGAAGAAAGAAGTTCTTTAAAGGAAATTTATCAAGAATTCATTCAATGGTCTTAAGAAACGAAACTTAAAAAAAGAAAAAAGAGAAAATTGATCGACTGACGGTTAAATACCAACCTATTTTTTTGGTCGATTTTCTCCCAAAAACGACATCAACCGACCTAGGTGCCCCCTACTGTAGGTGCAAAAATGGTCCCCCTACTGTAGGTGCAAAAATAGAAGTTATGGAGTAAAACTAGTAATTTAAAAGGGAAATTATCTTAAATGACAAAACTGCTGAAAATATTTACAACTAATAGCAAAATATCGCGACACAGATAGTAGTTTATCACGTTCTATTACAAATAAATGGTGAAATTTGACTATATCTATAAATATTTTAGTTCTTTTTGCTATATTTGAAAGGAACCCAATTTAAAAAGGAAGTGAAAAAAGAACAATGGAATGGACTTGACATTTTAAATAATAAAAAAGTAATAAAATCAGGGTCGGATCAACCCACCCATATACCCGGATGGAGGAGCCGCAGCCGTGGGAGACAACCCTATGAGCCAACTTTGATATCTCTCTCCGCTCAATGTTTCTGGCTTTCCCTTTTTGTCTCTCGCTTTCCCTCTCCGACTCCAAAATCTCTCCCAAACACCCAATTACCCCCCCCCCCCCCCCCCCCCCCCCCCCCCCCCCCCCCCCC
>QLSR01001496.1:1502510-1528087 GCA_031780015.1 Citrullus colocynthis | reverse complement strand
CCCCCCCCCCCCCCCCCCCCTCTCTCTCTACTGCACTTCACTTTCTATCACCGCCATCTCCGGCACCGGCTCCGGTTCCGGCTCCGGCTCCGATAACCAATCTCATATCCCAAATCCCAAATCCTTCAACAAATCTTCCTCTCAATCATCTCCACCCACCGCCTCGCCTCTACAAATTCTCCCCATCCCCACTCCATCACACTTCTGAATTTCCGCCGCTAAACCCCCCTCCGCCGCCGATGCTATAGCCCTACCACCGCCGGGGCCATCCACCGCCGGCGAGGGTTCCATCGTCTCCGCGTTTTCCAGGGGATACTTCTCGGCCTGTGTGGATTTCGAAATTTTTTGTTTTGTTTTAGGGTTTTGTTTTTTTCTTGTTCGTTGTTGTTCATATAAACGACCATGGCTCCGGGTCGGAAACGCGGAGCAAATAAAGCCAAGGCTAATAGAGAGCTCAGTTTGGGAGATCTTGTCCTCGCCAAGGTTAAGGGTTTTCCTCCTTGGCCAGCCAAGGTACAATCTTCGCTATATTTTATTTTATTTTCCTTTTTCCTTTCTCATTTTAATACGCTGTTGCGATTATGTGTATGTGGTGTATTACAATTTGGGAAATGTGTTTTGCTTTCGCAGGAAGTAATAGCTTCATGAGTGTCGAGATGTTACTGTGATTAATTTTTTTTACGTTCCTGTTTGTCTCATCCTACTTCTCTTCTTCTTTCAGCGTACTGGAATTATTTCTCAATGGTGTACTATTTGCGATTTTGTGTTGCTCATGCGATGTTTGGGTGTTTAAGAACTTTTTGAGCATGATGTTCTTATTTATTTTCTCTAATTCTTCGACTCATATCCATCTATTCCTCAAGATTGTATTTTTGTGTGGGGGTTTTTGTTTTCTTTTTGGTAGATGGTTATGAAATTATTTGGTTAAATCTCATGTGAATATACTACACATACACACACATATATATGTTCTGGTATACGGTTATGAACTAGGATCAGGGCATAAACATGCGTTCTCTCTCTTGGGCCAATAAGTTTGCTTTCACTAGAAGGAATAAAAGTTGGAAACAGAGGCAGAAGAAAAATTAGAACCATAACCAAGTGAAGAAGCCACCAACATGTAAATTAGAATAAGGGCTCTAGTTGCTTGCAGTAAAAATATGGGAGATTACTAGAAGGTTTAATCTCTTAGGTCTAAAGAAAAGCATTAATAATCCTACGTTCTTGGCATTGTTTTATTGAGCGTTGAGGTCAAAAAGAGCATTTTTTTCTTTGGGAGGGGTGGTGTGGGGGGGGGTGGGGGGGTCTAAGCTAATTGTTACGCTATTTTTATGAAAAGAGAAGTTAACTGTGTGGCTAGGTTTTGGAGTATCACTTCATTTGAGCAAGGATAACTACTTAGCCATTTGGAGTTATAAGGTATGATGGTGTTATGTTTACAGATTAGCAGGCCCGAGGACTGGGAGAGATCTCCTGACCCGAAGAAATGTTTTGTCCATTTCTTTGGAACGCTAGAAATGTAAGTATCTCTTTCTTAGTTTTTTGTTTAATTTGAGCTTGACACATGTATATGCTTCTCCCTCTCTATCTCATATACAAAAACTTAGTTTATGCATATAGCTTTTCATTGCCGTGTAGACTGTATAAATGAGATCATTAGCCTGGAAGGGTGTTTGAGACTGGGTAGTGGGCACATAATACTCATTGTAATTGTCATAGAGAATTTCTTCCTGCACGTATTGTCTGGCATAGGGTTGCTTATATTCATTTGTTCTCTTCTTGATATTTTTAATTGCAAAGACTGTAACTTTATTGAAGTTTCCGGGAATTTGTTGCTGCACTTGAATCAATAACTTTAACTATTGGTTATGGACGCTACCTTTTTGTACGTGCATAGTTTGAATGTGTCAATATTTGTTGTCAAATACACTCTTCTAACTGTTCAAAGGTTTACAGTACTTTCTACAACATTTTTTTTGTTATTGGTGGCTAAGTTTAACTTAGAATGATGTATACTTTTTCCATATTCTTTTCAAATGTTGACATCATTTAATTGGTCATATCTTCAGTGCTTTTCTTTCACCCACCTGTTGTTTTCTATGGGTATTTATTCCTTGTAGGTCTTTCTTTTATCTCCTCCTGTGTGTTATAGTACTCAATATACTTGTTGTGTCTCTCTCATCTTCTTATTTCATATGCTATGAATACGCATGTACCTTTTACACTTTTTAATAATGTCTTTATCCATGTATTGAAATTCACAGAGCTTTTGTAGCGCCTGCTGATATTCAGGCCTTCACTATTGTGGAAAAGAATAAATTATCAGCTCGTTGCCAAGGTAAAACAACTCAATTTGCTCAAGCCGTGAGGGAAATATGTGCAGCATTTGATGAAAAACAAAATGAGAAAACTAGTGGTATGAGAGTTGATATGGATAGATTGGAAACTGAAAGTGGTGCTCCCTGCACTGATGAGGTTGTGGATAATGAGTTAGATGTTGACTTGAAGGATGAGGTGGGTCCTGCAGAATCAAATGACGATGCTGTAAATGAAGGCATAGGTGACTATAGCTCTAGACTTGAGCGTTGCTCACAAAATCGAGGTGAAACTAATGTTCAAGACATCAAGCCTTCTGTAGAACCCCATCAATCGGACGATTCATCTTCAGGAATTTCTTCTGAGCAGAAAGACAATATATTAGATGTTGCACCAAAGAATGAAACAGTGGCATCTGAATCAGATAAAGATATTACTCTAACAGAAAAGCCTTCTGAACTCCACAATACACCTACAACTAATGGTCAAAATGTCAAAAAGGAAGGTGCTAGTTTGAAGAAGAAACAAGAGGCTGCTGCTAAACATCACAAGAGCAAAGGCTCTACTGTCACAGCGTCTAAGGGTGAAATTCCTGATAATCGTCCCAGTCTCCCAGAATCTGTTGTGGACTCGAAGGGTGGAAAGAAAGGCAAATTTACTTCTGGTGGAGGTACGAGGGAACACGGCCCTAGAACTCTTAAACCAAATTCTGAGTCTGGTCATGGGAAAAAGACTAAAGACTTGCCAAGGGATAAAAAACATTTTAAGGGTAAAGATAATGTGGCAGACACCAGGCGCAGTCCGAAGGAACAGGGGCAAGGCAAAAGCAAAGCTAATGCTGGGAAGATGCCTCAAGTTGGACAAGGAAAACCTGATTTGGGATCAAGCGAAAGTTCGCGTCCTGCCAAAAAGTTGAAGCGAGGAGACATAGGGGAGAGTAAGGGATCACTCAGCAACAACATAAAGGTTGCCTCTTCTTCTAAACCTGTTGTGGCTGATGAAAAAATGGTTAAAAAATCTGAGTTCAAAAAGTTGACGCCCACTCTTAAATCAGAGAACCTTTTAAAATCTAGTCACCATTCAGATTCTGTTAATTCTGCAGCTGGTGATGAAACTGTGTTGCCTCTGACAAAGAGACATCGTCGAGCTCTTGAAGCTATGTCTGATTCTACAACTACTATTCACGAGGCTAAAAATGAAAAGAGTCCGTTTTCACAGAGGTATGATGCTTCATGTTCTAGTAGTGATAAACTATTGGCAAATCATTCCAATAGGAAAAGGAGGGCAGTTTGCATTTTTGATGATGATGATGAAGATCCTAAGACTCCTGTTCATGGATCTTCACGGAATATTGATGCAACTTCAAATGGTCCAGATTCTAGTAAGAATAACGATGAGCATAATCAAAGTCCTCATACTTCTCCCTTGACTGTTAATGGAACTAGTGGATCAGAGCATGACCATTTTAAGGAATCAACTAGCCAGGTGCAGAGGTTGTCCTCATTTCCTAAAGAACCCCAAACTGAAGAATTGCAGCAAGAAAAACCAGTGGCTGTTAATGCCTCTGAAAGTCCTTCAAAATCAGGATCTGAGCAGCTGCTACCTAAGGAGGCAAAACCAAATTTGATTTCCCCGAAAAAGTCTCCTTTGTTAGCTAATTGCACTACAGCTTTGGAACAGAAAAAGTCTCCTTCATTAGCCAATAGCACTACAGCTTTGGAACAAATGAAGACTGTGAAACCTCCAATCAAAGCCTCCAATACTGGGGTCCAGAAACAATCCCAGGGGGGTTCTGCAAAGTCCATGGTTTTGACTTCAAATTCCAGTTCTTCTCAGAAGTCATCTATCCTCCAAAAAAGTAGGTCACATTCTTCTGGAGAGAAGTCTAAAACTACTCCGATATCACGAGCCAATGACTCTACAACCATGGTGGGAAGTTCGATGGATCATGATGATCTTCACGGTGAAAGGTATTAATGTTTATGATTTAATTTTCTTCTTTCTTTCTTCTTCTTCTTCTTTTTTTTCTTTTTTTTCCTTCTCCTTTTCCCTTCAATAGAGTCGAAGCTTCAACTTTTGAATGATGTTTAAATTAACTCTTATTTTTTTTTTCAATAAATAGAAGCTTAGTCAGTGAATTCAAGGTCACGGATTCTGCCATGTCCATGAAGCATCTAATTGCAGCTGCTCAAGCTAAAAGGAGGGAAGCTCATTCACACAATGTCCTTGGGATTTTTAGTTCTGGTATTTTATCCTCTGATGTCCGTGGGAGTCCTAGTCCTACTCCAGTCCAGCCGCATTTATCTAGTACTTCCCATTTGATGCTGGCAGACTTGAAGGGATCTTTTCATCAAAAGGATGTGGCTTCTCCATCAACTCAAGGACATCAATTAGTGTCACAAAATCACACTGATGTTGAAGAAGTAGAGGAGAAAAGAGTCAGCTCAGTACACAGATCTATTGGTGATTCATTGAGTGGTGGCACTGAGGCAGCTGTTGCACGAGATGCTTTTGAAGGAATGATAGAGACTTTATCTAGAACTAAAGAAAGTATAGGACGTGCAACTCGGTTGGCTATTGATTGTGCCAGATATGGTATTGCCAATGAGGTAGGCTTCGACTCCAATGCCTGTTAACGTGATTTGGATTATCCTGGATTAAAAATTCTGTTGTTAGAAAGGCTGTTAAAAGATTTCACCTTATATTATATATATATATATATTTGATAAGAAACAAAGGACTATATTATTAATTTTATTTTTTTTAAAAAGACTTATATTGATGAGTTCCTAATTCAGATGGAGAAGAAAAATGCTATTTGTACACACACGCACACATATATAAATGCCTTTTTAACATTGCTTGCTTTTCTTACGACATTTCCCTATAATTGTTTCAATCAAAATGGACTATGTGAAATCTTCTTCTTTTCCCTCTCTGTCTATCCATTTTCCTATGTTGACGTACTATAAAATACTAGAGCTATATATTAATGGAAGTTGCTTGCTTCCACCAATCCCTGGTCTGGATTTGCGGTGGTGCTGTGAATGGGTGCAATGTGGTGTGTGCGCTTGTGTTTCCTTCTTCTTCTTGAGTCTGTCGGATGATGCAAAAAGTTACTTATGCAGTTGCCCTGTATTAATTAGCTATGGGTATGGTCCTATGGATTGACGGCCAAATTTAACTAAGAATGACTGGTTTGTGAACTAGAAATAAATCCTAGTTGTTTCAATGGATTTGGCTTTTGAAATGACTTTATTTGCAAATACATGCCCATTGGAAGAATCTCTGGTTGCGTTTTAGTGTCTAATTGCTTATCTATCTGTAGGTTGTTGAACTTCTTATCCGGAAGTTGGAGACTGAACCTAGTTTTCACCGCAAAGTGGATCTCTTCTTTCTTGTGGATTCTATAACACAATGCTCGCACACTCAAAGAGGTAGATGCACTTACGATTGTTTATTAGAAGTAAAAGGGTCCTTCACTGGGAATACTAGACATATGACTTCTATGATTATGAAATGATATGAGGCACTTCTATGTTTATGAAATAATATGAGGCTTACCATGACATGTTTCTTCTTCTTCTTCTTCTTTAACTCTTTGTGAAAGAAATTTCATTGATGTATGGAGCATAAAAAGGCAGCATCCATTGGATTACCAAAAAAATTATTTCTTCTTACGTTGATATTAGGTATTGCTGGAGCTTCTTACATTCCTACAGTTCAAGCAGCATTGCCTCGCCTTCTTGGGGCTGCTGCACCACCAGGTGCTGGAGCTCGTGAAAATCGTCGTCAGTGTCACAAGGTGCTTATTTTTTTTTTTACTTCTGTCCTTACAGGCTTTTGAACACACCGAAATAGTTTTGAATATATTTCCTGAGGAACTCTCTCCAGGTTCTTCGTCTCTGGCTTGAGAGGAAAATCCTACCCGAATCTGTTCTTCGACGTTATATGGATGAAATAGGAGTATCGAATGAGGATTCATCTATTGGTTTCACCCTCAGACGTCCATCTCGTGCTGAGAGAGCCATAGATGATCCAATCAGAGAAATGGAAGGCATGCTTGTTGATGAGTATGGAAGGTCTGGATTTCACTTCACTCTTGGCTTTTCAACCTTTTCATCCTTACCTTTCCTTCCTTAAAAGTAAGCAAAGAACTACTATGTTCCTGAACAACAAGTCATCTAGGTTTGTGTTATATTGGGTATGGAATTGGTAATAGTTAACGTAGGTACAAAAAGTTAATAGTGTATCCTCTGATTGGTTGCTTGGCTTGTATTCTCGAATAATCTTTTATGCAAGTTGAAGAGATTTTTTCCTTCAATGTAAAGTTAGCTCGTTAAGGTTTCACTTGGCCTGAATATTCTTGGGAATTTTTAAGGCTTTTGTTTTTGTACTCTTATTATATTTTGTTTTTTCTTTTATAACGAATTATATTATATCAAAATTTAAAATATGCAAAAGAAGAGGGAGGAAAGCCTCTACCCGAGATAAGGAAGTTGAGAATACCTTCTGTGTAGCACAAAGAGAACATGAAGCAAGTTACAAAAAGATTTGGGTGATTTGCTCCATGATAAAGCTATGAATATAGATTTACTACTGTCTTATCCAGTTGGTGAGGTTAGATGTGGGCTTCCCCCTTTTTCGTTATTTCATACCATGAATTTTTTTATTTTTTTATTATTTATTTTTTTTAAGTACAAGAACAATAAGTTCGCTGAGGATTGGAAGATCTCTATTCTATGAAAAGAAACTTTGTTGTTTTCTCCTGCATAAGAGTTCAAGGAAAAGCTTTAACGTAGTCATTACACACATAGATATGGATAGAATGATTGGACAGCTAGACAGCTAGGCATGAATTTGACCGAAGTCCAAAAGAGGTTTCCTTTTTTGAAAGGCCCTCAAGGTTCCAGTGATAAAAAAAAAAAAGGATTTTTTTTTTTCTTGAAAAAAACTTTTCTAAGGAATTCCAACTAGAAGTGAATATTGATGGAATACACAAGCTCTCCCTTTGGTTCCCTTTTAAAAGATTTTCCTTCAAGCCAAATATTCTCAACTTGTTAGTGGCAACCTTGGGATGTTGGCAACATGTCTCCACAGGGTTGCACACTAGCCCTCCCTGGCCATGGCTATAGTACCTGGTCTTCAATCTGTTGGCAACATTGTCATCTGCGTTGCCAATTTTTCTTCAATCCTTGGTATGTCTTAAGATGCCCTCTTTCGTTATTTGGGTAGATTTGTCTAGTATGCATATGTTAATCCTACTTTTGTTGGTTTGTAGTGCAGAAGAGTTTCTCTAATTTGCTTCTTGTGATTTCACTTCCATAATTTTATGCTATATTTTTGAAAATTTCATACATCAATGGATTTATTTTTTATCCCATTTTTTTAACGCTGTATTTTCCTATGGGATTGAGTTTCTATTGTACCATTCTGTCTTGAGTGGATTATGTTAAGTTGGGAATCAGATGAACTTGTAGAAAGTCTTTTGGTAATCTTCCTTGGCCTTTTGGGGTAGGGTGGACATAAATTTCCCTTACTAATGTACAAGTTTTGTTTGTTGAGATTTTATTTCTTGTAAAAACAAAAACAAAATTAAATGGAAATATGCTCCTGTGACATTCCTTCTGTTTTTCTCTTTTTATCAATGGTTTTGTTGACTCTTTCTGGAATTGTATCAGCAATGCAACATTCCAACTGCCTGGGTTTTTATCTTCACACGTATTTGAGGATGAAGATGAGGACCTTCCTACCACCCCATGTAAAGAAGCCAATGATGCAACTTTGACAGACCTAAGACATGGTGTTGGAGAGGCAGAGGCATCTGCAGTTACTCTGGGTGACAGGCGCCATCGGATCTTAGAGGATGTGGATGGAGAACTTGAAATGGAAGATGTTTCTGGCCATCCAAAGGATGATAAGTCGTTGGATGGACATGGTTCTTTTGAAATAGATGCTCAACATCGGTCTTCAGATATGGCAACAGAACTTGCATCAAATACTTCTTCAGATTTTCCCCCTCTGCCAGAAGGTTCTCCACCATTGCCTCTTGATTCTCCTCCTCCACCCCCACCCCTACCTTCTTCACCACCCCCACCTCCACCTCCATCCTCGCCACCACCACTGCCACCTCCACCCCTTCCGTCTTTACCACCACCTCCTCCTCTACCATCTGCATGCCCTCCGCCACCACCTCCACCACCACTGATTTCCCAACCACCAGTACCCAGTCAGCCTCCATTGCCAAACCAGCAGATATTACCGCTTCAATCTTCACAGCAGCCTTCAGGACAGCTTCCTTATCAAGCTCCAATACCCCGTGAATACT
Source organism: Citrullus colocynthis (assembly GCA_031780015.1). Lineage (NCBI taxonomy): Eukaryota > Viridiplantae > Streptophyta > Magnoliopsida > Cucurbitales > Cucurbitaceae > Citrullus > Citrullus colocynthis. The sequence goes on along the minus strand of QLSR01001496.1, from coordinate 1,519,443 downwards.
GCAGCATAGCTAGTGTAAGAAATCGACATACTTCTTGAAAAGTTATTTTATGGGTATATTAGTACTTAGTTGTGTCTATTCTACAGGGAAATCAGCATGCACAAATGGTGGCTGGAAATACTTCTCATGGAAATCACGTGGATGCTTCTGCTAAAAGTGAAATGTATGGCCAGCAGGCACCTTCTTTTGTCCCACCTGCTGTCTGCAATTCCATCGAACCTTCTGGATTTAATTCTTCAAGGCAATCAGAGTATGGACATAATGATATATATCTGAATACATCAGTTTCTCAACCAAACCAGCAATATCAGCAAGGCAACCCCAACTTTATTCAAAGACAGATGCTTTCTGGCCCACCTCAAAACCCACCAACTCATTTCTCTTATGCTAAGCCCCCGGTTCAGCATCCTCCTCCTCATCCATACCATCATCCATATTCTTCGCCATCCCTTGTGGATGGCCGGAGGCCATTTTTAGGTGATGAACAGTGGAGAATGCCTTCAAGTGAATTCAAAACTGAAAATCGTCAAGGTGTATGGATGAATGGGGGGAGAAATCCATCACATCCAGGTCCACCATTCAGCCAGGAAGGTATTAAAATGTAAATATTTAATTGTCTATCTTGGTGTCATAATCTCATGGCTTTATTCTTGTCTAGATACGTATTGATGATGGGAGAAGTTAGGTAAATGAGGATGTTTGGTTGGCCCTTGACAACTGTCCTTCTTTTGTGTTTTTTTAACTATGTTATAAAGGATACAAATACACAACTGCTGGTGACGAAACAAAGATTATGAAATGAATTGGACGCTTGAACCCCATGGAATGTAGTGAGCTGTGTGTGAGGAATGTAACTTTTAAAATTGATTGAGAGGGAGGATAACTGCACCGTCCCTACGGGGACATCCGATAGCATTAACTGCAACCTCTCAAAGCTGAATACTTGGGTGTCTCTTTTGAGCTATGAGGGGAGTGCTTTGCCTTTGTTGTACCTAGGGCTCCCACTTGTTCATAACTTGAGGAGTATCTCTTTTTGGTCTTCTATGCTTGAGTGGTTTGAAAAACGTCTCTCCTTATAGAAAAATGCTTTCTCCTCTAAGGGTGGGAGACTTACTCTTATTTAAGTTGTGCTCTCCTAAAAGCTTGGAGAAGATTATGTGAGATTTCCTGGGACGGAACCGAAATCGGGATGGATCTCATTGTTATGTTGGGAGGTGGTCTCTAGACCTTTGGAGTTTGGGGGCCTTGGTATAGTTTGTTTGAGGGCGAGGAATGAGGCCTTGTTGGCCAATTGATTGTAGTGTTTCTTTTGGGAGCTTAGGGCTTAGTAGCATAGAGTAATTGTGAGCAAGTATGTCCCTCATCCTTTTGAGTGGGTCTATAGTAGTTGGTTGATGGGATCGTTTTAAAATCTTGGGAAGATATTGCTTCAATTTCTTTAAGATAGGGGATGGCTCTTTTAGATATGACGTTTAAGTTTAAGCTAGTGGCATTGGTTCCTTCTTTGTCTCTTGCTTTGGGGTTCTGTCACCCTCTCACTGATTGGAAGTCTTTGGAGGCAGCCTCCCTGATCTACATTTGTGGGACTCCTGTATTGTTCAGGGTAGGAGGGATTCTTGTTTTTGGTCCTCTTCTCCTTGCCAGGGCTTTTCTTCTAGTGCTCTATGGGTTTAATGTCTATTTGGTCTCTGAAGTTTCAAAATGATTACAGAAGTAAACAATGGGTTTTTTCACTTGAAATTAGGGGGCCCCACTCATAAACATCAGAAAAAAAGTTGTGGACGATTTACAAAGTATATAGTATTTAGGAAATGTTGATGCACCATTGATTCTGGATTTGTTCACCTTTAGAAAATAGCTTTGGCCATTATGGTGAAACGACCCCTTGGAAAGTAGCACAAGAAGTCATCGCTTGTGTCCATTGCTGGATGAGGAATTCAACAATAGGCTTTTTATTGGGTTGTAGCAAAGCTTTGACGGTGAAATGACCCCTTGGCCTTTGCGGTAGAGTCAATGGTTTTGGGTGGAACAATGAATAGGATTGTTTTAGTGATGATATAGGCAGTGCAAAGGATAGTGGATGAGGGTACAGAAAATCGATGGGGAAGAAGAAGGTTAGTTTTAGGTGAGGTGGCTCATTCTTTCATCTCTCCTTCCTTCCCTCAGTTGTAGATCGTAGTGCCCTTCTCCTCACTTCTCTTTTGCACTAGAGGCCCACGATCATGGTTCATCTCTCAAACCTACCTTGTAAATCTCATTGCCTTCCTACATAACTTCAAATGGGTTTATTTCCAGGTTCATGTTGGTGGGGTTATCATTTTTCTTGGTCATATGCCAAAGATTACAAACAAATTAGAGAAATTTCTGTCTAACATGATAATCAATTAAGGGTTTTGGTTGGGGTTATAGAGTTGTGGAGATGAGTGATTAATAACATAAGGAGGACAAATGGAGGGTGTTGGGTGGCCTTATTGAGAAATTGTACTTATCGTCTATGTTGCATATTACTTAGTTAGTTGGAAACTCTATGTAGCATATGACTTACTTGGAAACTCTTTCTTTATTGGGCTTTGGGTGTTTTTGAAGACTTTTTGTAATTTTCCTCTATGTAGCATATTACTTAGTTGGAAACTCTTTCTTTAGATGGGTTTTGAGGGCTTCTTTTTTGTTGTCCTTGGGTATTCTTTCATTTTTTCTCAAGGAAAGCATTTGTTTCTATATATATTATAAAAAAACACAAATGGGTGGTTGAAAAGCTATTGTCTCATTCAGAGAACTTGAATCCCTGCCCAATACAAGAAATTATAGCTTTATAATGTAAAACCACAGATGAAGCAACATCCCACCTAGACTAAATTAATAAAAATAATTGCAAAAGATGTTTCTCCCAAAAAAAAAATTAAAATTAAAAGAACTTGAAGCCTTCATCCCAAAGAAGCATGACTTTTGGCAGAATCCACTTTTTCTTTTCACTTGGAGCTCGTTTCTTCAAAGATCATCGGGTCCTTTTATTCCAAACACTCCAATAATAGCTGTTATGGAATGGCTTCCTTCGACCTCATCTCAATGAGAAAAATTGCTCTTCGTTTTCCTTTCTCTAAAATAAAGTAAGATTCGAAGAATTAATTGCATGGAGGGACATTTCTTTCTAATCTATCTATTATATTTAAATCATTCAGCTGCAACAACCAAACTCAAATGTTAGCTTTTCTTGGACTTCGTGATTTCCAGACAGTCTTTGGCCACAAATTATAACTCCTTGGAAGATAGTTTATATGTTAGCCGAAGAGCTATCTTAGAAACAGCGACTAGGGTCTTTACCTTCCATACTTGGCTTCTCAACCCTCCATCCTCTATTTTCCATCTCTGTTTGTCGAATGCTGAATCTTTGGACCATAAAATCCTAGCCTTCCCTTTCAAGAACCCACCACACAAGGACTCAAGCAGCCAATCCTCAACGTGAGATGGCAGACAGATGTTTATATCAAAGAGGCCAAACAACTGGAACCAGCATTGTTGGGCAAAAGGACAGTGGATTACTCGATCGAAAATTTGCTTCTGGAGCCCTTCATTGGGATTCATGGTTGGAATGTAACAGGAGGATTTTTGGAGATAAGACTATGCCTTCTTCTTTCTTCGGGAATTTTGTATGGCTATATGCCTTTTGCTGGTGACATAGCTAGAATGATTCATTTTGCAACTATCCTCTCTTCATTCCTCTAGGATTTGGAAGCCTTTTTGTAAGTAGTTCTCTTGGGAGGAGTTTCTCTCTTCCACTGCTTGTAGGCTTTTTTGTTCCTTTTTTGTCTTTAATCTTTACCTCATATTTATGACTAAAAAATGCCTTCACACTTTTATTACCTCTCAATAACTCCCGTAAGCCTATAATCTGTAACTATTCCTTTACTGAATTTCATCTTGCCAAAATTATCCAAGGTCGAGTCTTTATGCCCAGCCTCAAAAGTCAAAACAGTAAAGATTTATGTTGAACCACCACAATAAATTCAGAAGTTGGAATGGAGAAGGTGGCAATCATCCTCTTATCCTTTTAAAAACGAGCTTTTATCCACCCTAAATTTTTATAACTAAAACCTCATCTACAAGGTCCCACAGCATGGAGATATACCACTAAGGACTCCTGCTACTTCCCTTTGTTTATACTCTTTTACATCATCCAAAATCACCCACTCCATAACAATGTTTTAAAAAGCCCTACCAGGTGCAGGTCTGGTAAGGCGAGGTGCACAAAAGAAAATGCAATAATGGTTAATCTTCTCAGAAGCCATTAAAAAGAAAAATAAAAAGAGTTGCGGGAATTTAGTCCATCACTACTATCCTTGCTAAGACCTTTAAGTTTGCAAATGTCCTTAAGTGGCTATGGACATTCACCTAATGGTGCATTATGGAAGAACGTGACTGCTAGTGTACATGGGACTGATCTCTCATGATTTAGGGAGAATTAGGGAAATAATGGTTAATCTTGGATAATTTCATGGGTAATCCCTTTTAGTCATATTTAGATTGTAGTTTCAATCTGCTTCTAATTCTTTCTATAATAGTGTTTGCAATAGTCCCCTGGGGCTTAGGCGCAAAGCGAAAAAGAAGCCTTGTTATTTTATTTTATTTTTTGTTTTGTTTTTTTTTTGTGAGGTGCACTAAATGTAAAAGTAATGATAAAGAAGAGAAAGCATGTTGAAGTGAGAATATTTAAAAAAGACCCATAAACCCAAGAAATTTTGCATTTAGGCTTTGTAAATCTAATTTTTTTATTTAATAAAGAAAGAAAATTCTAGTTATTTCTATATTTTTAACGGTGTTTTCAAGGCGACCTAAGGCGTGCGCCTGAGGCGAGAGGTGAGGCGACCTTTGGTCATTGCACCTTGAAGGCAGCTAGGGCGAGCACCTTCAACCAGACACTCGCCTAGCTATGCCTTTTATCGCCCTGTTGCACTTTCACCATATATGCAAGCGAGCGCCTGTCCTTTTTTTTTTTTTTTTTTTTGATTTATGAATATTTCGTAACAACTAAGAAATAAAGGAGTGGGGAGAAGAAAATGATAACATGAAGAGAAGAAGATTAGGAAGACAAAGAAAATGGTGAAGAATAAGAAAGAAGATATAGAAGAAAAGTAGAAGAAAACGAGGAAGAAAAGTGAGAAATAATAGTATGAAGTAAATAAGAAGAGTCGGGAAAGATTAAGCGGAAAAAAAAGAAGATGAAAAACTGAAGTTATGAGAATGAGAGGAAAAAGAAGAAGATGAAGAGTCTGAAGTTATGAAAATGCACCTTCATTTGCCCATTAATGTCTGAAGCACGATACTAATGTGAGGTTGTTGCATGTTGCATGCAGTATCTCTCCTCCATGATTAACAGATGGCATCTATTTCTCTTTTCCAATCAATGTCTTGGTAGTATCACTTTTAATTGATATTGTTATCTTTATGGTTGAAGAATAAAAGTCTACTATGAAACAGATGGAATTATTAAAAGCATGTTCTGTTTAATTGTCAAAGACTAACTCTTATAGCACAAATATGTATGTTTTTTCTGATTGTGTAAGTCTAATTTTACTTAAATATTAAATAGCTTAGATTGAAATTTTCATATTTTGAGAATTAAGTACTCTTTTTCTTTTACCTATAATGGTTTTAAATAATATTAATTTATTATTTTATTCAGTGTGCCTTTCTTCACTCAGGCGCACCTTGAGGCGATTAGGAGACTTGTTGCCTTAAGGTGCGCCTTGCGCTTTGAAAACACTGATTTTTAAAAATAATAAAAAGCCAAGGCTTAGGGCTTAAAGCCTTGGGGCTTCACAAAAGGCACCAGCCTTATTTTGTGGGCCTTGACTTTTCAAGGCGAGGTGCCAGACTTGAGCCTTTCCTTGAGCTTAGGTGTGTGCCCAAGAGAGCTTTCTAAAACACTGCTTCATGTATAAATTGAAAATTTTACTCATGTATTCATTAAATTTTGATCGATAATAAAGACTTCGATTTGGTTCTTGGAGAATTCTCTCCTTTTATCCTTTTAGGCTATGCCAGCTCATGGTCTCAGCTGAGATACTTATCCCCCCTACAGCAAGGTGGAAGAAGACAGTGTTTTGATGTAGCCAAAAAAGGCTCCCTCCATTTCTACCTGATCGTTATTGCATTTCTCTAAAAACAGATGGGCCTTTTGCTGATTGTTGTAACACAGAATGGTACAATTGGGATTTTGGTTTCCAATGAAGTCTTATAGAGAGCTCAACTGTTGGGTCAGGGCTTGTCAACAATGTTTATTCAGTTCAACTAGGGGGGAGGGCAGGACAAAGTCGTTTGGTCCTTTGACCGCTCGAGTCCCTTCTCTTCCATGTGTTTTCTAAACTCATGAAGACCTTTACTAAGTTTTGATCCCTAATGGTTAGTTTGTTCTGGATATTTAAAATTTTGAGGTTGGTTGTCTTCCTTTGGTCTCTGGAGAAGATTCAAAAGAAATTGCGGGATTGAGTTTAACCCCCCCTTGTGGTTTGCACAATGTCCACAGATCATCTCTTCCTCGCCGCCCTTTTGCATTGGGTTGGGGTTTTTAATTTGGATTTATTTGGATTATCAGTCTATTTTCCCAGAAATGTGGACGAGTGGTTTTAAAGCTCTCATGCTGTGGCAGTTAAAAAAACACGGCTAAAATGTTGTGGAATTGTGCAGCAAGGCAGTACTTTGGTGTATTTGCAAGGAACAGAATCAAAAGGCTTTCCTGAAAATCCGGTTTCTTTAGAAGTTTTATGTAATAGTGTTCAACCTGTCTAGTCTGTCTTGATAGTTGCAAAAAATTCTTTGGTAAATACAATTTTCTATGATCCACTGCGACCTGGAGAGGCTTCTTATGTAATTTTGTGGGGACAGCTTTTGCATCCTTTTTTTATATCTTGGTTTCATTTAAAGTAATATTGGCATTCACCCAAGCCTCCAATCCAGTAGAAATCTCTAATATTTTGCTCAAGAATTTTTTCGTGACTGGGATTAGGAAAAGAAAACGTAGGTGGAGACCCACAAATTGAAATTGGCCTTTTTGGTTCCTAGGCTTGTTTGATCTAAGACATACTATTTGAATTATTTATTTTGGTCCCAGAAGGTAGTTACGCTTTAATTTATGCTCTACTGAAATGGACTCGTTCATTGATTTTGAGCGTCTTAGAATAGACCAAACGTAAGATTTTCTGTGATATTCACATTTCCTTACCTACCAGTATCCATATCCTGATGCTATATCATTTCTTTGTAGGCTATTTTCAACCACCTTTTGAACGGCCACCAAATAATATTGGTTTTCAGCGTCCTGCTTCGAATAATCTTCCATCTGGAGCTCCAATTTCTGGTGACTTTTCCATCGTGCTATATGGTTACCAATTTTAGTTTTATGAAGAACTGTAAATTTATGGAACATTTTCCCCAATTTTATTGAGAAAAGTCTCTTATCACATTTTTCCAGGTCATGGCATTCCTCAAATGTTGCCATCGAGACAAGACATTTCAACTCTTAATTGTTGGCGGCCTACATAAGAGGTGTTATTTCTTTCCAATGTGAGTTTTTTTTTTTTTTTTTTTTTTTTTTTATTTTTTTTTTTTTTTTTTTTTTTTTTTATTTTTTTTTTTATTTTTATTTTTAAAATAATTTTTTTTAAAAATTTTTTTTTTTTTTTTTTTTTTTTTTTATTTTTTTTTTTATTTTTATTTTTAAAATAATTTTTTTTAAAAATTTTTTTTTTTTTTTTTTTTTTTTTTTATTTTTTTTTTTATTTTTATTTTTAAAATAATTTTTTTTAAAAATTTTTTTTTTTTTTTTTTTTTTTTTTTATTTTTTTTTTTATTTTTATTTTTAAAATAATTTTTTTTAAAAATTTTTTTTTTTTTTTTTTTTTTTTTTTATTTTTTTTTTTATTTTTATTTTTAAAATAATTTTTTTTAAAAATTTTTTTTTTTTTTTTTTTTTTTTTTTATTTTTTTTTTTATTTTTATTTTTAAAATAATTTTTTTTAAAAATTTTTTTTTTTTTTTTTTTTTTTTTTTATTTTTTTTTTTATTTTTATTTTTAAAATAATTTTTTTTAAAAATTTTTTTTTTTTTTTTTTTTTTTTTTTGCATCATTGTAGTGTTCACTAGATATTCTCTTCTGAATCTCTGCTGAAAACTTTCTTGCTTCATCTGTTGAATACTTCCATCATGTTCTTTCAGTGCTGAATATGGAATTGGAACACCAATTGATTTGTACTGTAAAGAAAGATCAGCTTTGTGCATAAATTCTGTACAACTTGAAGGCGCTGTCAAGACTTTTGGAGGCTCTCGGCCGAACTGTGTACATAGTAGTTATCCTGACAAACTTGATCCAGGAACATTTGCTCCCAAGTGTAGGCCCATGTTTCTGACCTGGTTAGTGTTATCTATTCTTAATTCCTGTAATTAGTTTTGCATATCTAACTTGAAATGGCATCTATTCTACCATTAGGAAGTTTCTCTTAGCATTTCAGGTAGCTAGTTCCAATGCTTAAGATTACCTTAAACTCCATATATTTTAAATGGCATTTTCATGATCAGAGTGAATTCATGCATTGTTCAATTCCAGAAGATTTTCAATGTGGCGAAACATGTCTTATTTGAAATAAAGTCCCTATCTAAACTAGGGAGAGAAATGCTTACATGTGGCAATTTTTATATTCTCCCTCCTTTGAAGGAAGAAACAAAGTACTTATAAAACTAAAAAGAATCTAACAAAACTGTTAAACTATCTACATTGGAGCCCGAGGACCATTAAGAATTTGAGAGTTATGGATCTTGTAGGCAGGAATGGGTATCTTTAAGATTGACATTGAGAAGACCTAATCGTGTGAATTGGGATGTTGAATAATCTCCTTGCAGACAAGGGGGGCTTCGGGTTCAAATGGAGATCCTGGTTTAAAGTGCATAAGGGTAGTAAAGTGCTCCATTCTAATCATTGGTAAATCTAGGAGAAGGATTTGTGCTTCAAGAGGTCTTTTGATAAGGCGATCATCCTTTTCTTTTCCTCTTAGTTTTACCTCCTTAGTAGAATTATTCACTGTTTCAGAAAACTTAATGTGGCCTCGAGGTTTTTCTCAAATTGAGGTGAAGCACGCCTCATTTTAAATAGGAAAAAAATGTAAAATATCATATTCCTAATATTGTACTTTTCATATGGAAATCTGAAATACGTCACTTCTTTAATTGGAACTAAGCATGATATCTAAAAAACTAGAGAATTAAAATAAAAAAAAGAATACAGAAAAAATTCGAGGAGAAAACTTAAGAAGGAATATTTAGAAAACAATAGTAGAAAAAAGAACATTAATTTTTTTAATTTGAAGTTTGAACTTAAAAAAACAATTTAACAAAATTAGGAAACATGTAAAATATAATATTTGTTATAAATTTGAAAAACAATAAAATAGTAGTGAGCGGGTAGGTTGAGGTGGTAATGGTATGTTCACCACAGAGAGGGGAAAAATAAAGCTAAAGATGAAAAGTAAACCGTCAATTCCTATCCTATCCACACAGAGCATCAAATAATAAACAAAGGAAAGGTTGAACTCATTCTTATGCCTTGCGGCATCTCGGAGCTGCCCCTTGCCTCAGTATGCGTAAAATGATCTTTAAAACATTGGAGTTATTTTGAAAGGGTGGTTGTAACATTCTGGAGGGTTTGTAGAAGGAGGGCCTTGTCTCATTTCCTATTTGCCGACGAAAAGATGTTTAGAAGGAATCATTTCATAATTTGAATTGAGTTTTGTCAGGGGTTTTTAGGCTATTTTGAGTCTTAGGATTAACAGAGACAAAGGTATCTTAGTTTTTTTTTTTTAATAAGAAACAACTTCATTAAAAATGAGTAAAGCCTCCAATCAAAGAAGTTACATAAAACTACTTCAGTTTTAAAGGAAAGAATTATAGCTTTAGTGATGAATTGAATATTGACACCAAGAAACAACCAGACGAACTATACCATCAAGTTTGGTAGATTGGCGACCTTGGTGGGGTTTAGGATTGGCAGGATTGGCGACCTTCCTTTGGTGTTCGGTTTAGATTGTAATTCTATCAAGTTTGGCGGATTGGAGACCTTGGTGGGGTGTTAGGTTGGAGCCTTTTCTTCCTCCTATTTAGGCCTTCCACCTTGCGTACAACCCCGAGGGTCTCCTTTTGTTTTGGGACCAAGGCAAGATTTGATTGAGAGATGCCCACTCTTGAGGGAAAGGTTTTTTCTCCAAAGGTGGGAGACTTACCCTTACTCACTTGGTCCTGTGCGGCATCCTGATCTACTTTATGTTAGGTTGGATTGTGTTAGGTTTTGGACCACCGACACTCAGTAAAACCCAACAAGAATACAAGAACAAGCATAGGGGGAAGCAATCCCTGTGTTACAAAGAATATATTGGAACAACAATTCCAAGTTCGCAAATAACAAAAAACAAGCCACGGTGTTCAGATAATGAAAGGACATCAAAATAACCAAAAGATAAGCAAAACACTCCAGTACTTTCGAGAATGCTGAAAATCCTCTCCTATCCTTCAGCCTCAACCAAATTCTTCACACCCAGCACAGAGACCACAAATCGCTTAGTTGGTTCCCACCTACCTTTTCGTTGTCCTCTTAACTGTTTGCCCCTTCTCATGTATGTGTGTAAAATTGGAGGTCTCAAAGAATGTTTTGGTGCTTTTATCTTTACTTGGCGAGTTTCGTTTTCGCCTTTGGAGTCCTCATCTGTTTGAAGGCTTTTTGGAGCAACCTTCCTTTGGTGTTTGGTACAGTCCTTGTCATTGAGTGTTTTCTCTTCTCTTTGTGTGGATGCTGAAGAATCTACAAACGTTAGTTCTTTGTGCGGTAGGGTATGCATGAAGGAATTAACACTTTGAATCGAATCTCGAGCAGTTAGTCCAACCTTGGTTGGGTTTCTTTGTGGTATTCTTTGCAAGAGTGCAGTAAGGATCTTAATGATATTCTCTGTTGATGTGATTTTGCCGGTTCTATTTGGATTTGTTTCCTTGAGGCATTCGGCTTTTTCTTTGTCAGCTCTTACGGTGTAGAGAGATGTTTGTGTGTCTTTGGGGTGAGAAGAATAAAAGAACCTTGAGGGTCAAGAGAAATCATCTAATGATGTTTGGTCAATTATTACATTCTTTGTCTCTCTAGGCTTCGATGACAAGGTCATTTTGTAATTACTTTCTTGGTCTTGTTTCATTAGAGCCCTTTCTATAGTTCAGCTCTCATTTGTGGGCTTTATTTGTCATATATTTGTATTCTGTCATCTTTTTCTCTATGGAAGTACGGTTATTCATGAGAGAGAAGGTTCATGTATATGACAAGAAAAGTCCAACAAAGCACTTCTGTTTCTTTCTAAACCCCAGGTTCTGAGATCCATCAAAAAGACGACGTAATTCCAGGCTTTCTTCAGAATTCTCATCATGTGATGAGAGAGCATTTGAGTTCTGGAACAATCTCTAAAGAGGCTCATCACCAAGTTGCATGTCTTCTCATAAGAAAGTACTTGTACCATTTTCGGGCTTCAGGCTCTGTAAAGCTTCTATAAGTAGATTTCTGGGACTTCACCATTTAGCTTCATCACGAAAATACCACTTTGGAGAGACTCCAGCATAACGCATATATCCATGTCAATTATTTGCTATTTGAAGAGTAATCTCTAAATCCATTTAGCAAATAAAATCCTCCCCAATCTTCTGCATTCTACCTTGGAGATTGTCATCCAACTTGAAGGATTTCTCCAATATGCTAACAAATTTCTTGGGAAGTTTGCAGATGGACGCACAGTTGACTGGCATACACTAAGCATTGCACTTGAACAAGGAAAAGTTAATATAGGTTCATTAATTTGAGGGAAGGTTGTATTATAGCCTATAAAAGTTAATTACAACTAGACCTTTGGAAATTAAGTTGGGGGAAGGTTGTATTATAGCCTATAGATTCAGAGAGACCATCCATTAGTCACGTACACAAATCTGCAATCTTAAATTTACTAGGATTTTGAACGAAAAAAATCATGTTAAATGGGACAAGTTGGCCAGACTGACAAGGGACTTGGTTTCATCTTTTGGACCTGAAGAATCTACCCTTAGTGTCATCATTGGCAAGTGCTTTCGAGGTTTTATGCAGGACCGTAGCAGAGGATGGTGGTCAGCATCCATCGAATTCGCAAGTTAGGATGGATTCCGAAACTTCAATCCTAATAGAGTGCGATGTATGTTGACTTGATCATTCAATGACAGGACATGCTCTTGTGCTTAAATTTTTTTGGTTGTTGAATATCACTGGTGGTCGAACCCCCTAACATTGGCGTTTGGAAAACTCATGATAATGAACATATGTTTAATATTTACGTACTGGAATTTGAGAACATGAGTATATGAAGGGATATGACAAACACTAAAAGGGTTAAGGCTTGAGTCCTTGCGTTCCTCTGGTTTTTTTTCCTCTTAAAAAGAATGCTTTTGCCAATGCTCTATCCAGGGCTATATGGTAGGGGCGTTTGGAGATATGATTAAACTGGACCGACCAGTTCTTTATTTGATAACCTCCCTCTCTGATTCCCCTCCAGTACACTATTGCTCTCTCTGATCATCTTTCTTCTCTTGGTGCTGTATTCCTCTCTGTTCTTGTTTATCCGCGTTCCTGTCCAATCTGATGATTATTGTGCTTAGGAAGTTGTACAAAAAAAAACGTGGAAATGGTTTTCACACCATTTCTAACTTTTGTAGATGTGTTCATAATATGTAATACTATCACTGTCAGAGAAGTTTTTAGGCTATGAATAAGAGCTTGTTCACTTGTGTTTGTATGGAAATTTTATGTACTAGTATAAGTATTGATTTGGAGGGTATCCTAGCTTTTATGAGTATGTTAGTTTGGCTTGCAGATGATGATCTAGTCGTGGCCATATATTGTGACAGGTCTTGATAGAATTTTTAAGATAGAGAAAGATGAACAAATTTTGAGATTCTCGACTTGTTTACTTCAACCCGGGAAAAGAGAATGAGAGAGTCGCATTATATCCATGGAGATAGCTCGCAGCTGCAAAGTTGAGATAGACTATATTTAACATGGATTATTGTGCCAACACACGTGGCTGATCCTTCCTTATTATGCAGACTCCCGTTGTAAAGGTAGTCCTCAGATACTCAAAAAAACAACTTTTCAGATTTTATGTAATACAATACTTTCATTACATTGTACATGATATCATCATTTCCCTTTTCTCACCCTCACATCCTAAAGTATTTTCTCACATAATTTTTCTTTAATCATTTAAAAATCATGAAAATAGTTCAATTAGGAGCTTCATTTTCCCATTTTAATTCCTTACCCTCGCCCTTATGCTCAAAAAATAAAAAACTCTTTCGGCATTTTTCTTTTCTTTCTAAATCTGCACATGATAGACTTATTATAGTGGATGTGTCCCCTTCTGCTTTGAAAGTTTGGCTGTATGCATTTTGGTTTTGGGGGAGAATTCATTTATTACTTGGCGCAGTTTAATGAACTATCTAAAACAGCGGTGTTGGTGTATTGGACTTTGGTAATCAATCATGCGTGATGTTGCCTGCACAATTCAATTAATTTCCTTCATTCATAAAGAGGTACCTTATTATTTGCTTTCTACTTGAATGTGTTGTTCTAATTGGACTATAAATTTTTTTGGTTGAAAGTGGCATTGAATTTTCTAAGATATAGAAGTGGGAGAACAAAAAAATCATCCATAGTTTCATGGTATTTTTTTTTTCATTCGATTGTATTCACAATAACTTTAGATTGATGAAAATATAATATATTGGGAAAAAAAGTTTTATGAGTAGTGACATGAAAAGTTAATAAAATTAGAATACTTCATTATGAAATTGCAGTAAATGAGAGCTGGATTTTGAGGCCATTGTGATGCCTAAAGTGGTATTATAATAATCTTCAACAAAAGAAAAGGGAAATAGCAACATATATTAACTAATTAACATTAAACTGAACAATATCACGCTTTAAAAAGAATTGTTTTCCTTTAAAAGATTCAACTGAGTTTATCTATATTAACTAATATACATTTCCTGCAAAATAACAGAATGCATACGGTTCTCTCACAAGACTCAAATTATAGTGAACACGTGATTGCACGTGATCTTCCATCAATTCCCTGTTGTGTTGTGTTCTCTTTAAGGAACCAATAATTCAAAACCGAAATGGACCTGTTATTTGACATTTCAAATTTCTTCTATAGTTGTATTTTTTCTTAGAACTATAAAAGACGGCATATTAAAACCTCTCATAAATTACGGATCAAAAGTTGGTAGAAAATTTATCCCTTTTTCTTTTCTTTTCTTTTTTCTTTTCTTTTCTTTTCTTTCTAAATTCAGATGGAGCTAATCAAGTGCAGCTTTGTTTCTTCGACCTGTCAAAGGCTTTGGCAAGCCATCAAATATTGGTCTCGAAGCGGTTGAAATTGCCTGAGACCAGATTGATGAAGTGACGCCATTTTCTTGATCTGGCAAACTTGATGTACTCGATGACTTCCTGAATGCAGCAAAGCCGTCTGCAGCCACAAATGACTCCCCCAGACCGATTGGAATTGGAATCAATCCGACTTCATTGTCGCTTGCCAAATTAGTTCTACTAGAAGTTTTGGGTCTTTGAGCCAATAAGCCTTTTCCAACAGAGGATGAGAAGCCGTTACTACCACCGCTGCTGTTGTCATCTTTCAAGAGCATTTCAGGCGAATGCGAAAAGTCAGCTACTGATTTCTGGCGCCTTCTGATTAATTTATCGCTCCATTTGGGATCTCCATCCCCGGCTTCTGCAGATTGCAGATCGCCCACGTCTCCTTTCTCACCCAGAAAACCATTCACTAAACTCTTGGATTTTCGATGGTGATGTGTTAGTAAATCCGAATGCTGTGAGGTCCCAGAAACGGGCATGTCTTCTAAATAATGGGATGCTCCTTTCCTGTACAATGCCATTTCAAAACCGTCAATTCTGCTCTTTTGCTCAGTTGGTTTAAGCCCATAATAACCTTGTAAAGAGCTCATGGCTGGGGACACCCTTTGATCGGAAGACCTCAATTTGAGGGACTGGAAAGATTCAAAGAATTCCGACGAAAGCCGTTGACTTGGAGTCTTTTCGGAGCTGCTCTGTCTGCAAAAGGGTGCTCTTATCAACACAACATAATCGGATGACAAATTATAATCATCCACTTCTAATTGAATTGTAAAGAACATGATGTAATTTAATGCATCACTCGGGACGAATCCCAATATTGAAGTTTGCACATTTGGGAATAAAGATAAGCAAATTCTTTCTATGTTTAACATGAAGTCGGTTAACATTAAATTTTCCATAAACCAACCACCTGAGAACGATATATGCCATCACTAAATAGCATCCACAGTCACAAATCACAACTAGTGCCGCTTTTCAACCATCACCAACAATTCCCACAGCAAAAGAACTATTCAGTATACACCATTCCAACACATGGCCCTCCAGAAAACGAACCATTAAAGACCTAAGGCGTCCAACATAAAAGAATGGCTCTGGCTCCACTGGTACATCATTTTGCTCATGTCTCGAATGAATTCAAGGTATTTCGAAGAAATTCTGACCTTTCTTCATGGCTTCCCTTAGGCCACCCCAAGCACAGTTTCTCAGATAGAAATACTACTTGAACCCCAACCTTAACCTCAAACCCTATATGACCAATAACTATTCTGCATGTCGATACCAAGCTCAAACACAATGTTGAACACAACTCACAACTCACACCACTATTGTGCAATATGTGAAAACAATATGATAGATATCAAAATAGCAAAACACATACCCTGGAGTGTTTAGACATTCTAATAGACAAGGAGATGGAGGATGCCTTCCAGGAAGAGGAATCTGGAGAGATTTAAGAGCAAACATTTGAAAGTCTGTAACTAACCCATTCATCTTCTTTATATCTGCGACCTGGCGAATCACCATAAACAACTATTACAGTTTCCACCTATAAGAGACTCATTTTATTGCAAAAGAAATATACCTGAAGACAGAAATAATTGTGTTCTATGTGCATCGTATAACCAGATCACAATCTTTTTGTTTGATAAGAAATCAAATTTTCATTGAGATGACCCAATAAAAAATAATATCACAAATAGTAAGCAAACTCTTGCTATTTAGGGGGGGAGCCAAGTATAGTGCGCGGAAAACCCAATTTAGTTTTCTTCAACTCAAAGTTTCTAAAAACTCTCATCAAACAACTGAGAACATCACAATTTTTTGGGGAAATTATCATATGCTCTACATTTGAAATTGTATCAATTAAAATCTGAACTAGTATTAAAGTCTAGAATTGATGCATGGACAATTTTCAAAAGTAACCTTATCCAAATGATATAAATTGATATAATTGATAGTGATACAGTTCCAAAATTTTGGACATAAATATATATTTTCCCCAATTTTTTATTTTGTATGCCCCCCAACGAGAACTCCGGCTCCGCCCCTTCCTAACTCGATAGTTCTTCAGAAAGGTCATATTAAGTGGGAGAACAGGAAAGATCTGATGAACATCTATACATAGTCCACATGCTAGCCTAATGATTATCTCAGTAGGGGGAAAAGGAAAAAGTTCTGGTTCATTCAATTTTCAAAATAAATCCGTCATAAGCCTCCTTTGGTCGTGGCAGAAAATTCATGGCATGAATGAGTTGTTATCAATCTGGTACCTTTAGAAATTATGCCAGGCCAAAGAGGAAAGAGAGTAATTCTAACTTTGTCGGTATGAATCATTGATTTATTATAAAAGGGTTTTAAAAAAAATTAAAAAGGAAAAAAAAAAAAAAAAAAAAAAAAAAAAAAAAAAAAAAAAAAAAAAAAAAAAAAAAAAAAAAAAAAAAAAAAAAAAAAAAAATTTAA